>CM070008.1:33536234-33591234 GCA_036247105.1 Cirrhinus mrigala
CGGTAAACTTTACCGGCTAATGACGCTCGAGCTCTCGACCTAGGGGCGGAGCCACCCACTATATATATGTCGGGCTGAGCGTCATTAACTCTGAATCTTTCTCCTTCACGAAGCAAGCATCGAAGACTTCTACTCACCGCCGTTAACTCTTCTCGCCGTTGACAACGCCCTAAGAGGACGCCGTTTGCCTCAAGTTCCCCTTTGGCGATCCGGCAAGAGGAAGACGAGATGCCGATTAAGGAGTGCTGTGCATGCGGGGGCCCTGTTGAGCTCCCTGATGCACACGACGCATGTGTCTTCTGTCTGGGCCGAGCCCACGCAGAGGCCGCGCTGAATGGGCCTGACTGTCCTTTCTGTGAAGAAATGACAGTCAAAACCCTCCGGGCCAGGGTTTCTGTGATCCTAAACTGCACACCGGCCAATCCATTGCCTCCGCCCCCCGTCGCCGTCGAGCCGCGGGAGGGAAGGCAGCCACGTGCAGAAGGCCCTTCTGATGAATGCATGTCGACTCAGTTCCTGCATGCTCATCACTCAAAAGAGCCACCTGTTTCATTCACGAAGACCAGCCTCCGCCCGTCGGATGACGCGCGGGATCTGGTCTCCTTTGGTGCTGCAGAGGACGACCTGGATGATGACGACGACGCCATGTCGACTGCAGCCTCTGGTTCAGGTGACTGGTCCGCCTGCCTGGAGTCGGAGGCTTCCCACAGTGAGGTGCGCGAGCCCCCGGCCCCGATTGACGAGGAGCTGGTGAAGATCCTGTCTGAGGCTGTACAGGATTTGGGTCTTGATTGGTCGCCCCCTGAGCAGCCAACCAAGAACAGGTTGGACATGCGGTATCTGCAGTCGGGCTGCCAAGTTGCCGCCCCCCAGAGACCCGCTCCCTTTTTTCCTGAGGTGCATGAGGAGATCTCGCGGTCTTGGCGCTCCCCCTATTCGGCCCGAGCCCAAGCCGCGGGATCACGTATGCTCTCATCTGTCGACGGAGCCGACCGCTGGGGTTATACTAAGCCGCCGCCCGTCGAAGAAGCGGTTGCTGCACACCTTTGTCCGTCCGCACGTGGGTGGAAATCTGCGCCATCGCTTCCATCGAAGCCGTGCCGCACCACGAGCCACATCGCGGATAAGGCTTACATGGCAGCCGGCCAAGCAGCATCCGCGATCCACACTATGGCCGTTCTGCAGGCTTTCCAAGCCAAAATGCTGCAGACGCTGGACGAGGAGGGGCCGGACTCTGCCGCCTTCAAGAAACTGCGCTCGGCCACTGACTTGGCGCTCAGGGCCACGAAGAAGACGGCCCAGGGAATCGGCCGCTGTATGGGCAGTCTCGTCACGTTGCAGAGGCATCTGTGGCTGACGTTGACTGACATGAGGGAGTCGGAGAAGGCTCAGCTGTTGGACGCGCCCATTTCCCCGCTCGGCCTGTTCGGGGATGCTGTGGGCTCGTTCTCGGAGAAGTTTCTGGAGGCCCAGAAACAGTCAAAGGCGATGAGCCATTTCCTTCCAAAGAGAGATCGGTCCGCTGCACCCCCACCGCGTTCCAGATCCTCTTCTTCCCAGCGTTCAAAAAGGCGCGAAAGACCGCCGCCTACTCCTTCCGCGGGAGCGAGGGTGGACCCGGAGCCAGCCGTGAGGCCAAAAGCAAGGCAGTTCCGCTACCCAAAGAAGATGGGACCACGCCCTTCCAGTGTGGTACAAGATCCACAGCAGCGTTCCTGACTGCGGTGGTCTGAGGGGGAAGCGGCCGCCCGGAGAGACGGACGACGAGCCGCTTCGCAAGAGAGTTCGTCTTGCTGCGTTTCACCTGCCTGTTCCCTCGCATGTTGCGGGCAACAGCGGGAAATGTTTGTTTCCAATAAAGTTTGCGCTAAAACACAAAACAAACACTGTTCAGCCAAAGAGCTCTTTTCCCCCTCACGATGGTTCTCAGTCGCGCGTTATAAGCAGAGTCCCATCCTCGGACGGCGCTCTGCAGGGCGCAAGCCCCGCGCGTTCTCTCAGTCTGAGCACGAGTGTCTCCCCGGCTCATGCCGGTGGCCCAGTCGGTGCAGAAGGCTTCAACGATGCCCCTCAGGTAGTGAGCGGTTCCCCGTCATCAGACGACGAGCCGTCTCGGACGAATCACGGGGCGCTTCAACCCCTCTCGCACTATTTGGACGCGTGGCACGCGCTTCCAGGTGTGTCAGAATGGGTGCTGAACACGGTCTCGAGCGGGTATACGCTTCAGTTTGCACGCAGACCACCCCGCTTCAGCGGCGTGATGGTGTCAGATGTGCAAGAAAGAGATGCACCGGTTTTGCGGGCAGAAATCCGTTCTCTCCTTGCAAAACAGGCGATCGAAGTTGTTCCCCCGGAGAATATGGAGTGTGGCCTTTACAGTCGCTACTTCCTAGTCCCCAAAAAGGACGGGGGTTTGCGCCCTATTCTGGATTTGAGGCCGCTGAACCGCGCGCTGGCGAAGCGCGAGTTCAAAATGATAACAGTAAAGCAGATCCTCGCGCACATTCAGCCCGGGGACTGGTTTATCTCGGTGGACCTAAAGGACGCATATTTTCACATCCAAATAGCCCCTCGTCACAGGCGCTTTCTGAGATTTGCGTTCGAGGGCAGAGCTTATCAGTTCAAAGTTCTCCCGTTTGGCTTGGCTTTGGCTCCACGAACTTTTACGAAGTGTATCAATGCAGCACTTTCCCCTCTCAGACAGAGTGGAATTCGCATCCTGAATTATCTGGACGACTGGCTTGTTATAGCCCAGTCGCGGGATACACTGGAAAACCACAAATGCCAGCTCCTAGAGCACCTGAAGCGTCTAGGGCTGACGATCAATGTGCAGAAGAGCAAGCTTCGCCCCATGCAGAATATCGCATTCTTAGGAATGGATCTGGATTCGCGATCGATGAGAGCGCGTCTCTCTCGAGCGAATGCAGTCTTTGATCAGCTCTCTCACCTCGTTCAAACCGGGGAGAGTGGTGGTTCTGAAATGCTTTCAGAGACTGTTAGGGCGTATGGCAGCAGCGGCTGTGGTGTGTCAGCTCGGGCTTCTGCATATGAGACCGCTTCAGCTATGGCTAAAATCCCGGGTGCCAAGCAACGCGTGGAAGAACGGTCATTTGCGTGTCTTAGTGACTCGCGAATGCATGCGACGCTGGCCCCCTGGTTCAACACGAGGATGTTCGAGCAGGGAGTCTCGATGGGCAGAGTGGTCAGCAGGAAAATCGTTACTACGGATGCCTCCTTGACGGGCTGGGGAGCCCTTTGCGAAGGCAGACCGGCTTATGGCACGTGGACGAGGGCGCAAGCGAAGTGGCATATAAACTGCCTAGAGCTGAAGGCAGTATTTTTAGCTTTGCAGGGCTTTCTTCCACTGATAAAGGATCGACACGTCCTGGTTCGGACAGACAACACGACGGTGGTATCCTACATCAACCATCAGGGAGGTATTCGGTCACGCTCGCTTCAAAGGCTGGCGGAGCGCTTCCTCCTTTGGGCGGACAGAAACCTTCTGTCAATTCGAGCAGTTCATGTTCCCGGCAGTCAGAACTGCGGCGCGGACATGCTGTCCAGAGGGGGTCCGGTTCATGGAGAGTGGAGGCTGCACCCGCAGACCATTCAGATGATTTGGAGCCTGTTCGGAGAGGCGGAGATCGACTTGTTTGCCTCAGAGGAAAACGCGCATTGTCAGCTGTTCTTCTCACTGACGAACGCGCCTCTGCAGGGGGATGCTCTCTCGAGTCGCTGGCCCAAGAAGCGCAAATATGCGTTTCCCCCAGTGAAGATTATGCCGCTAGTGCTGCAGAAAATCAGAGAAGAGAAGGGGACTGTGCTTCTGGTAGCGCCGAGTTGGCCCAACCAGCCGTGGTTTCCGGAGTTGATAGAGCTCCTAACGGCTCCCCCGTGGCCGATCCCGTTACGGAGAGATCTCTTATCTCAGGCAAAAGGCTCGGTGTGGCACCCCAGGCCGGAGTTATGGAACCTGCATGTTTGGTAGGTGAGCGCAGAGGGCAGACGCTAAACGTATCTCAACGAGTTTTGGATACAATTGCAGAAGCGAGAGCTCCATCTACCAGACGTCTGTACAGTCTGAAATGGAAAGTTTTCTCTTCATGGTGTGTTACGAAAGATGAGGACCCAGCCAGCTGTGATGTGTCCGTCATTCTCTCATTTTTGCAGGACTGCTTGGATGCTGGGCGCACGCCATCTACTCTAAAAGTGTATGTGGCTGCTATTTCAGCTTTCCATGTGCCTATCGGTGATCGTTCGGTCGGTAGGCATCATCTGGTGACAAGCTTTTTAAGGGGAGCGCGGAGGTTGCGTCCGTTTCGCCCCAGTATGGTACCAGTTTGGGATCTGTCCTTAGTGCTTAGTGCACTTGCCGAGCCACCCTTTGAGCCGCTGCTTTCGGCAGAATTGAAGGTGCTCTCATTCAAGACGGCGCTCTTGCTTGCTTTGGCATGTGGCAAGAGGGTGGGTGACTTACATGCACTGTCTACGAACACTGCGTGTATGGAGTTCGGTAAGGATGACTGTATGGTTAGACTGCAGCCTAAGCGGGGATATGTGCCTAAAGTGCTTTCTACATCGTTTAAAGCGCAGGTCATTACGCTTCAGGCGTTTGCTCCTCAGGATTCGGAGCCAGCGGCGCACCCACTATGCCCAGTCCGTGCCCTGCGGGTTTATCTGGAGAGAACTAGTCACTTCAGACAGGCGGAACAGCTGTTTATATGTTTCGGTGGCCGTACCAAAGGACTGCCAGTGTCTAAACAACGGCTGTCTCATTGGATTGTGGAAGCGATCGCGTTGGCGTATGCTTCTAGAAATGAGGCCTGTCCGTGGGGAGTGCACGCCCACTCAACGAGAAAAATGGCTTCGTCGTGGGCCTGGGCAAAAGGTATGTCGGTTCAGGATATTTGTCTGGCAGCAGGATGGTCTTCACAAGACACATTTGCCAGATTTTACAACCTGGAGATTCCGTCATTTGCACCGCTCGTTCTATCTGTGCAGTGATGTATCTGCAGCTTGGTAATTGGCCGTTGCCCGCACCTGGCAACGTCCCCCAGACTATAGGGTGGTTTCGACTAGGTCCGGTAGGTCCAGGGTGTGCCTATAATTGAAAATTGTGGTCGGCGCTCTATACATGTGTTCGAGCTGCTTTTTCTTCCGCATTGAGTGGTATAAACTGTATATGTACGTGGCTCCAGCAGCGCTGCGGCCAGTCCATGTGTTATATTATGCTGTATTACTGTGCTTAATCCCGCTCGGCTAGAGCTGGAGGGCGTCGTTCTTCTCTGAGTGTTCTATGAAGCAGTTAACGTGCTCGGCTCTATGGGGTCTGGCTCATTAGACTCTTCTCACCATGTATGGGATTACAACACAGCGGGATTGTACGCGTTCCCCAAGCGTATGCTAACGCAGTGTCGAGAGACCGAACTTGATAGGGAACGTCTCCGGTTACGTATGTAACCTCGGTTCCCTGAAAGGAGGGAACGAGACACTGCGCGCGCTGCTGTATTGTAATTATCAGAGTCTTGTACCTGTTTGAACAGTCGAAAGATTCTGAGTTAATGACGCTCAGCCCGACATATATATAGTGGGTGGCTCCGCCCCTAGGTCGAGAGCTCGAGCGTCATTAGCCGGTAAAGTTTACCGGCGCGATGCAATCAGGCTTCAGTATTTGGGAGGAGGGGGATAACCCCAAGCGTATGCTAACGCAGTGTCTCGTTCCCTCCTTTCAGGGAACCGAGGTTACATACGTAACCGGAGACGTTTTCCGACCTACAATACAGTTTATTGACCCAGAGTACACGAAGTATGCATGCGCATCACAGAGCTAGACAAGATGAGCATTTGAGGTTAAAAAGTATATCCTTTTTTTTTTTTTAGAAAATAACTGATCGTTTTGCTAGTTAAGACCCTTATTTCTCGGCGGGGATCGTTTAGAGCCCTTTGAAGCTGCATTTTTGATGTTCGAACTCACAGGCACCATTGAAGTCCACTAAATGGAGATAATTCCTGAAATGTTTTCCTCAAAAAACATACTTTCTTTACGACTGAAGAAAGAAAGGCATGAATGACAACGGAGTGAGCATATTATCTGTAAATTTTTGTTCTGGAAGTGAACTACAGCTTTAAAGGAACACTCCACTTTTTTTGAAAATAGGCTCATTGTCCAACTCCCCTAGAGTTAAACAGTTGAGTTTTACCGTTTTCGAATCCGTTCAGCCGATCTCCGGGTACCACGGTAGCACTTTTAGCATAGCTTAGCATAGATCATTGAATCTGATTAGAACGACAGCATCTCGCTCAAAAATGACCATATATCATGACGATATTTTTCCTATTTAAAACTTGACTCTTCTGTAGTTACATCGTGTACTAACACTGGCGGAAAATGAAAAGTCGCAATTTTCTAGGCTGATATGGCTAGGAACTATACTCTCATTCCGGTGTAATAATCAATGAACTTTGTTGCCGTACCACAGGTGCAGCAGCCGCAATGATATTACGCAGCGCCTGAAAGTGACCGGCATTAAGTTTGTGTAGATGCAGAGCTGCAGCCGCCAGAGTTGACGGCTGCGTAATATCATTGCCATGGTACGGCAAAGTTCCTTGATTATTACGCTGGAATGAGAGTATAGTTCCTAGCCATATCGACCTAGAAAATCGCAACTTTGCATTTTCCGTCAGTCTTAGTACACGATGTAACTACAGAAGAGTCAAATTTTAAATAGGATAAATATCAACTCTTTGGTCATTTTTGAGCGAGATGCTAACGGTCTGATCGGATTCAATGTTCTATGCTATGTTAAAAGTGCTACCGCCAGACCCGGAGATCGGCTGAATGGATTCGAAAACGGTAAAAACCCAACTGTTTAACTCTAGGGAAGTTGGAAAATTAACCTATTTCCAAAAAAAGTGGATTGTTCCTTTAATCAGCAGAAAAACTGCCACAACGACACAATTCCCCTCGTCCTCTAAACCAGATTGCTACCATTTTTCAATTCTCAGATGTTTTTTACATATATAAATGATGCTGAAGACATTATTTTTGCCTAATCCCGATTTCAAGGATAGAATTATGAAGCATTATGACTGAAGAAAGAAGCAGTGACTGAAGAAAATGCAAACGTGAACCAGATGTTTTCTGCTACATCTGTGGGTGTTTCACTACACCCAAACAGCCACAGAAAATTAGTTTTTGTGAAAACCTATTTATAAACTTGTTTATGTACATTTTTTTGAGATTAAATGGAGTATGTGAACATGTGTTTACAATCCTTTGCAGATTGTAAACTAAAATACACGTTTGAATGCTGAAATACTGGTGTTGTGAAAACCCTAAAAGTGGCCCATTTGTGTGTTTCAGATGGTACCACGGTGCATTGACTCGCTCAGAAGCTGAATCACTGCTCACGCTCTGTAAAGAGTGCAGTTACCTGGTGAGGAAAAGCCAGACCAGTCGAAACGACTACTCGCTGTCTCTCAGGTACAGTCTTACGACCCCCAAAAAAGTCATACTTTATGGAATGTGTACCTTACTCATTCCCTCACAAGTAGACTTTTTGTAGTTTTAATTTTCAGATCAATTCAGAGCTGTGTTGTCGTGACTTATCTCAGGGCTTTTTGGTTTGGTTCAGTCCTTTAGTACCTTTAAACAAGGCCACTGATAACCTGGGTGTTCCCTGTTGCGTTCTATTAGTGTGCTGTAAATGTCCATTAAACCGCCAGCTACTGATTTGTGCTGTGATTGTTTTCAGATGTGTAATAATTAAAGTTCTTGTCCCACATTCACTTTCATAGAGCAAATTGTTCTTGCTAAACTGGGTTTGTCTTTCTGCATCTTTACGGGAAATATTTATATGGTTATTTAAAGACCATTCAGGCCAGAGTCTTTAGTGTTTCTCTGGGTGCCAAATTGCCACCAATATCTACATGATTATGCACTAATGTAGCTATTTTAAATGTACATTTTTATGTACTACTCCAGCTACTCTAAATAAAACCTCTGACACTGCTGCTCGAAAGTTTGGGATCAGTAGTGGTTTTAATGGCATTTATTTGATTAAAAATACAGAAAAAACTGTAATATCATGAAATATTATTTCTATTTAAAATAACTGTTTTTTTTATTTGAATATATTTTAACATGTTATTTATTCCTGTGATACAAATCTGAATTTTCAGCATCATTACTCCAGTCTTCAATGTCACATGATCCTTCATTCAGCATTCTAATATGCTGATTTATCATCAATGTTGAAAACAGTTATGCTGCTTAATATTTAGTTGGGACCTGTTATTTTTATTTTCCAGGATTCTTTAACAAATAAAAAGTTAAAAGAAATCTTTTGTAACAATACAAACTACCATCTAAAAGTTTGGGGTCAGTAAATTTTTATTCTTTCTTTTTTTTTAAAGGAATTAATACTATTATTCACCAAGAATGTGTTAAATTGATAAAAAGTAATAGCAAAGACTTAGAAAAAAAAATTATATTTTGAATAAATTTAACCTTTTATTAATCAAGAATCCTGAAAAAAGAATCACAGGTTCCAAAAATAATATTAAGCAGCGTAACTGTTTCCAACATTCATAATAACAGTAATTAATCAGCATATTAGAATTATTTTTGAAGAATCATGTGACACTGAAAACTGAAGTAATGGCCAATAAAAATTCAGCATTGCATCACAGGAATAACGTTTTACAGTAAAATCCCATTACTTTGCATTGAAGGAGTGACCAGATTCATCTAGAAACCAAACTATTAAAGAGACATGAGGGTGGTTTTAATTATACTTTTGCCAGTAAACAACCAATTAGCAACCAGTTTGAACACCCTAGCAACCACATAGCAACGCCCTAGCAGCCATCTGGTCCTCCCTTGCAACCTCTTTCTAGATCTGCTCTCATTTATTTAGATATATTTTTTTCTTTCCCACTCGTGCTACCTACATGTTCTACTGCTGGAGGGCAGTTACATCTACATTCTAGTTCTGTGTAATGTATTCCGGTTTGAGGTGTTTTGTGTGGGTCTGAATACGTTTAGCATGATATTAATAATATAGTGCACACCAAAAAGCATGGCTGCTTTTCAGTTTTATGGGGGTGAGCGGTATGAGCAAAATCTTACATTTTGGTATTTTAATCATTTTAGACTGTATACATATATGTGATCCTGGACCACAAAACCAGTCTTAAGTAGCACGGGTATATTTGTAGCAATAGCCAAAAATACATTGTATGGGTCAAAATTGTTGATTTTTTTTTTTTTTTTCTATTATGCCAAAAATCTAAGATATTTTGTAAATTTCCTACCGTAAATATATCAAAACTTAAATTTTAATTAGTAATATGCATTGCTAAGAACTTCATTTGGACAACTTTAAAGGTGATTTTTCTCAATATTCTTATTTATTTTTTTTGCATCCTCAGATTCCAGTTTTTCAAATAGTTGTACCTCGGCCCAAATATTGTCCTATCCTAATAAACCATACATCAATGGAAAGCTTATTTATTCAGCTTTCAGATTACGTATAAATATTAATTAAAAAAAAAAAAAAGACCCTATGTTAATTGATATACATATTAGTGCTGTGCAATGATGAATCACAATTAATCATACGAAATAAAAGTTTGTTTACATAATATGTGTGTATATTTATTATGTATATATAAATACACACACATACAGTATATATTTTGAAAATACACATTGAAAATTTACATGCATATATTTTTATTGATATAATTAATATATATATAAATATATTTAATTTCTAAACATAACATATTTTTCTTAAATATGTCTATGCATGTGTATTTATATATACATACATATTTTGGATGTGGTTAATCGTTGCACAGCACTAATATGTATAATTTTTGCTGTAAATTTAACTAAAAAATGGATATATTATTGTCATAATTCCTACAGTGAAAGGATCCAGTTAATTAAATGCTTTAGAAATGAAATGTGCTTAATCTCATTTAATTCTTTTTATTTTTAATTCATTTGGCGAGTTGCAACATCACTCAAACCATAAACTCTTAAATACTATTTTATCCTCGACTTGTTTCTGTATGAAATTGTACGGACCATTTATGTATTTTCACGTATCTCCCCATTTCCTTACTGCTTTCACTTCAGTGCTATTTTAGTACTATTAATATACTATAATAGTATTTATTAATACTATAATATTACATTTATTATATTTATTTATAAATATATTTATTTACAATATTATAAAATTTTATTTTTAATAACTTATTACATTTTAAATTGGTTTTTATTTTTTCCAGATTTCAGTTTAGCTTTAGTAATTTTGTGCTTTTATTATTATTATTATTATTATTAATAATAATAATATTTCTATTTTTATTTCATCATTTATTTTTAGTAATTTTAGTAACTTGAACTTTTAGTAACTTTAGAAACTCTGTAAAAGAAACTTGTAATAATTTCATAAAAACAATTTTATAAATAATAAAAAAATAGAACAGTTTATTGAATCTTTAGACAACATTTAAAAATAATAATAATAATTTGATACATCACACTTTTATGGTTCCTATGATATAGTAAGAATATGGAGCTCAAACTCAAGAAGGCAAAAAAAAACTACTTTTTTTCAGAGACCTAAAGTGAGCAAAAATATACAATTTGGTGCAGATGTTGATGTTTATATGGCCAAAAAGTAAGATGAAGTTATCATATTCTGTAATGAATATAGGATCTTTATAACATTATAACAAACTACTGACATAAAATGCATATCAGTTGTCTCTCTGTATCTCCCAATAATGTCTTAGGATGACATTGAAATGCTTAGTTTGATAATCAGTTGATCAGTATTTCACAGCAAACTGGACGTTTGTACAATTATACTAAAAGGCCTTTTACTTGCTGAAAAAGTGTAAACTATCAAACAGAATGCATGTAGTATATTGTGCAGAATAGGTCTTTCAGCAAAGTTTTGATCATGCTAGAGGCCTTAGAAATTTGCATATCAAATATGAAACAGTAGGCTTTATAGGGTTAAACTTGCTTATTTTGGTTTCATGTAACATTTCAGCTTTACGAAAATGATTTTGTAATTGCTTTAGTCAACAATAACAACACAGTTTCACCTATTCGTAAAGTACAACAGTCTTGCCTACTAATATTGTTGTATAAACAGTACGGCGCAGTCTCTATCGTTCCAGGTCGGCCACACAAAGTAATATGCAAACTCAGTGACTTTCTCTCCCCCCTCCATCTGTCTGTCTCCGTGTCTCTGCAGGAGCTGTCACGGTTTCATGCACATGAAGTTCTCGCAGTCTCGTGATGGGAAGTTCATCCTGGGAGAGAACAGTCCTCCGTTTGACTCCATCCCTGAAGTCATTCATTTCTACACCACGAACAAACTGCCCATCCGCGGAGCCGAACACCTGTCTCTGCTGTTCCCGGTGCTGGTGCAGACACTCTGAGGACCCCCCCCACACACACACACACACACACACACACACAAACACACACTTATCGCGCTCGCACACTCAGGGCTTCACTCAGACGGCTACTATACTGCTTCATTTCAATCACATATCGCAGGCTCTTTGAGAGTTTGATTAGTGTTTGCAGTGGGAATTTGGTTTTTCAACTCTGGTGTGATTGAAAACACAGTCGGCCTGTACTGACACTGTATTGATGTGCTGCACGTGTGTGAAGAGTATTTTCCGCACCACTGGACTGTAAAGTGTCTTCGCGTCACACTGGGAACTGCAATATTATTCCTTTCTCTACTCCAAACTCTTCAAATGATAGACTTAGTATTTGAGGATGAAATGTAGCCCGACCAAAGTATTTATAAAGATTTTGCTAAATAGTAAAAAGCAATGATGTACAGTACAAATCCCATCCTTTGTAGGATTTCTTGATTTTAAAAAGTGAAATAATTCACCTGAAATTACATTTTACTCATTCTCATGTCACTGCAAACCTGTATGACCGAGTTTCTTCTGTGGAACACAAAATAAGATATTTTAAACAATGTTAAAGCTGCTTCTTTCCAAGCAGTGAAAATGGATGGTGACCAAAATCAGCATAAAACTTTTAGAGCAACACAATAGTTTTGTGTTAGGAAAACACTGCAATTTTAGTCATACGTAAATGTTTCAATATGCTGCAGCTGTCAATTCTCATATGCGACCTTGGACCACAAAACCGTAAGTAGCACGGTTATATTTGTAGCAATAGCCAACAATATGGGTCAAAATGATCAATTTTTCTTAAGGATATTAAGTAAAGATCATGTTCCATGAAGATATTTTGTAAATTTCCTACTGTAAATATATCAAAACTTCATTTTTCATTAGTGATATGCATTGCTAAGAACTTCATTTGGACAACTTTAAAGGCGATTTTCTCAATATTTTGATTTTTTTGCACCCTCAGATTCCAGATTTTCAAATAGTTGTATCTCGACCAAATATTGTCCTGTCCTAACAAAAGCTTATTTATTCAGCTTTTAGATGATGTACAAATCAAAAATGGAATTAAATTGCAAAATTTCACAAAATCCATTTGTCCAGGGTCATGTATGTTTCTGCATATTATTTGAAGCTGGGAAAGTCATAATTATGAGATTTTAAAAAATCTACAGCAAGATTAAAAGCCATAATTATCCGAATTTTGAGTCATAATTATGACAAAAATTAGTCATTATGAGTAATAAAATTGAAATGACACTAGAAATATGAGAAAATCATAAATACAGATTTTATTATTTTTTATTTTTACCTCATAATTTACTTTTAAAGTTTAACTCTCATAATTACATTAACACCACAATTTTTTAATTTGTGTTTTCAGTGTTAAAGTAGTGCAGAGGGAAAGATGCAAATAACTTGTTTGGGTCTGTTGGGAAAAAGTCGAAATTGACATACAGTGTCATAATTATGACAAATTTGAAACTGACGGTCAAATTGTGACATGCTATTAAAAGGTTCAAATAACTGAAATGATTAAAGTCATAATTATGACAAGTACATAATATGTTAATTACATAATTTACACTTTTTACCTCATAATTAGCACTTTCTGTACATTTTAACATGCGTAAATGTTTCACTATGTTGCAGCTCTCAATTCTCATTTGTGACCCTGGACCACAAAACCAGTCATAAGGCTCAATTTATTTAATTTGAGATGTATACATCATCTGAAAGCTGAATAAATAAGCTTTCTATTGATATCCATTGACGTATGGTTTGTTAGGACAGGACAATATTTGGCTGAGATACAACTATTTGAATATCTGGAATCTGAGGGTGCAAAAAAAAAAAAAAATCCAAATATTGAGAAAATCACCTTTAAAGTTGTCCAAATGAAGTTCTTAGCAATGCATATTACTAATAAAAAAGTACGTTTTGATATATTTACGGTAAGAAATTTACAAAGTATCTTAATGGAACGTGATCTTTACAGAAAAATTTATAATTTTGACCCATATTTTTACCTGTGCTACTTATGACTGGTTTTGTGGTCCAAGGTCATATTTGTGTTTCTGCATATACAAGGGAAATATTCAAATAACAACTTTTGGTCTGTTGTCATACAAAGTTATCAAATGTATGGCATCAAAAATTATATAGACAATATTTATGACGTTTTCATCCTTTTTATTTTTTTTTATAGCTTAATGGCGATGGTACCCATCCACTTCCATTGTGTTGCAAATTCAGTACTACGTTTTTTCTTTGCGTTCCATTAAAGTCATACTGGTTTGAAATGACATATGCATGAGTGAATAATGATTAAATGTTAATTTCGAGTGACTGTAAGCAAAAACAAGGGTTTCTCTTTAGGAACAAGAACAGGACGCCACCCCTTAACTTCCTTTTGTTACTAACTAGAAGCGATGAATCATGGTATAGCTGTAAGGAAGTGAAGATATGACACTGGAATGTTCCGAATGTGACTTTCGCTTGTCTGGATGGCCATCTGCTAACACTGACTTCTGAATTCTGCTGCTGAAGATGATGAAAACAGGAAATGATGTCCTCCGACCATCTAGAGCTGTGCTTTCCTTCGCTTCAGTGCTTTGGTCTCATAGCATGACAGGAAGCGGTCATTACTGTGGCATTCAGCTTCACTTAAGGCAGCTTTCACAATGCTACCCATCATTTCTCTCGACTAGATATCGTTTAATGCCGTCGGTTCGTTTCTGGGGACTTCTTAGCAATACTTAAAGCTTGATGAGAAACCTTACATGACCGTTTCCCCTGAGTTAATCTGGGGTTGTGATGTTTGAAATAAGGTCACCTTATAATCATAAGCCGCATCCGTATGCGTTTGAAACTTGAGCATTTTCCTCTGAAGAAACACTATCTCCCGCTGTTTAGTTAATGTCATAGTAAACAGCTTTCAAATGAGCGTGGTTTTGGGATTGGTTTACTTGCACGTCCTCCGAACACACATACATACACTACTGCGTTTAGACTTCTACACAGGGTTTCTAAATTGCTATAGAGATCCACACGGTAGCTATTGTTTATGATGACTGTAATTTTAGTGCATTTTTGTTTTTTGTTTTTTTTCTATATGCTGTTTTCTCTCTTTGGAATAAATTAGGAGTTGTTTTCTAAAATTCAAGTGTGTGTGTGTGTTGAATTGTCATCTGTGCGGTCGGATCTTGACAGGATGTGATGTTTCTAGGCTGAAGGGTGAACTGTGTCTCTCAGCAGAAGGCAGCAAAAGGGTTCCTCCTCATAAAGCGTTCATGCAACACGCTGGAAAAAAAATAGGTCAGACCTCCTCCATGTGACCGAGCTTATACACACTCTGTTGATGACTCTGAGCGCCAGTGCTTCTGGGTGTGTGTATGTGTGTGTTAATGGGAATCAGACTCAACACAGCTGATACATGCTGTCAAGGCAGTGTCCCTTCTGAATTGTCTTGCATATCATGCTGTTGCAGATGAGAACAACCAGCTGGGTGACTTTTGTAAAGTGCCGTCTTTCAGTTCTCTCAGCGCTCTCATTTTTTGTTTGTGCCTTTCTCTAGACCAACAATTACTGGTGTTTGCTTCAAAACACCAAGCCTAAGGCCTGAAACCTACTCTTATGTATGCAGATGTTTGGTCAGGATCTTGAGGATCTGTTGGATAAATTTGATATGCGTTCTTGTGTTACTGTGGCAGTAACAAACCTCCAGTTCTCAAAAGTAGCAATAGTTACTCTCAAATGTATGTGCATGTGAACCTGCCGTTCATAAGTTTGGGATCAGTAAGATTTTTAATGTTTTTTTTTTTTTTTTTTTTACAGTAGCTTCTTGCTCGTCAAGGCTGTGCTTGTTTGATCAAAAATACAGAAAAAAATGTAATGTTGTGAAATATTATTATGATGTAAAATAATGTTTTTCTATTTTAATATACATTAAAATCTAATTTATTCCTGTGAGCAAAGCTGAATTTTCAGCATCATTACTCCAGTCTTCAGTGTCACATGATTCTTCAGAAATCATTCTAATATGCTGATTTATTATCAATGTTGGAAACAGTTGTGCTGCTTAATTTCTTTATTTTTTATTTATTTTTTTATTTATTTATTTAATCGATGATACTTTTTTTTAATGATACTTTCAGAACAGCATTTATTTAAAATATATATATATTTTTTTTTTTTCTAACAATTTACACTACCATTTAAAAGTTTAGGGTTGGTATATTTTTATTCGTTTTTTAAAAGAAATTAATGGTTTTATTCAGCAAGGATGTGTTAAATTGATCAAAAGTGATATCACAGACTTATATTGTTAGAAAGGATTTCTATTTTGAATAAATCCTTTTTTAACTTTTTATTCAGAGATTCCTAAAAACAAAATTCCCAAAAAATATTTGGCAGCACAACTGTTGAAAACATAGATAATTCTAATCATAAATCAGCATATTAGAATGATTTCTAAAAGATCATGTGACTCTTAGGACTGGAATAATTGCTCATGAAAATTCAGCTTTGCATCACAGGAATAAATTAAATTTTAAAGTATATTAAAATATAAACCATTATTTTATATTGTAATAACATTTTGCAATATTACTGTTTTTTCCTGTATTTCTGATCATAAGAGACTTTAAAAAAAAACATTACAAGTCTTACTGATCCCAAAGTTATGAACGGCAGAGTATGTTTGCTTAAATGCAGTATTTTATCGTATCTTTATATTTTTTTTTTTGTTTAGTTTCTTAAAATGGTATAAGCAGCAAATACAGGAACAAGTTAGTTAACATTGGCAAAGTGCCAGTAATGGGTATGAAAACCATATTTACACCACACAAGAAAAATACTTTGGTAAATCATAATTAAGACATAAAAATTAGAAAAGATGAGATACTAAACCATAATTATGAGATAAATTGATAATTATGAAAGTTCAGAACTGACCATAGATATTATATCATAACTTAAACTTTTTGTTAGTATGTCATTGAACTTAATTCATAATTCGGTTTCAATCAACATAATAATTATTGTCATCATTTCAACTTTATTATTGCATGTTATTTATATAGAATGATGAGATACTAAATCATAATTATGAGAGCTCCAAACTTAAAGTCATAATTGAGATAAAAAGTCATAAATGTGAATGTAATTCAGAACTGACTGTAAAATATAATTTCAACTTGTCATAATTTCACACTTTTATAAATGCAAGTCATTATTATGAGGGAAAAAGTCAGTTGTCACATACTAAGTCATTATGAGAAGTTGAAATTGACAGTAGAAATTGAGATTATGAGATAATATGAGAATAATTATGAGAAAAAGTAATAACTATGAGAGTCATATGACAGTTTCATTGAAACTGCGAGATGACAAGTCAACTGATTGGTCATAATTGTCTTTTTACCTCATATATATATATATATATATATATATATATATATATATATATATACCTCACATATATACATGTATGCATGATTCTGTTTTAACTGTTGCTTTACCATGATATAATAATTGACCTGTCACATGGGTTCAGGTTTGGTTGGTTGCCTTCAGTAGTTTTCCCTCTGTAGATTGAATCCAACAGAATGCAACTTGGCAGTGCAAACAACATAGTTATCTTCCTGTGATTTACACTACAGTAAATGTTTTAACAGTGACCATTTTTGGCTTTTAACCATGTATATGGCATTCATGGCTCAGGGTGATTCTCTTAAAAATGTTTCTGTAAAGGTGGCAGTATGCAGGTTGCATAAATCTATATAAACTCATTGCGTCTCTCATTTCCTCTCAGATCTCCTTGTGTCTTTGCCCAGGCAATTTTAGGATTATAAAAACTTTATCTCTTAGCTTTCTAACATGTTATCCTGAGGAAACAAGTGCCAACATTGTCCTGAGTGAGTCACACTGTAAATAACCAACCATCCTGCATCCTTGCATTGTGTTACGGTATGCGTTGGTGCATTACTGTCTTCTTGAGGTTATGAGTCGGTGTCAAGACTAAATAGACTGTTTATGATTAGAATTTTGATATTTTGATAATACTGTTTACATACTTAACTCTTATCTAAACAGAATTTTGCTATTCATTATTTTTGTTTTCTAATAATTATTCAATTTCCTTACAGTTCTTAATATTATAATAATGAAATAGTGAAGGGAAAAAGGGATTTAAATGGTGAAAAATGCAAAAGGCATGGTAAGAGTCATATAACCTAACACTTTACAACAAAGTTATTTTTGTTCGCCTTCTGATCAATATGCCTTTGGCTGTAATTGTTAATTTGTGTGCAGTGTGTGTAGGTGTACTGTTCGCTGAAGCAGGAACATTTCATCAGTGTCGGGTCAAAGCAAATTCCTGAACAACCACCAGGAAACCACCTCGGTCACCACGGCAACAGCTGATCCTGGACTCCAGCCTCCCTTTGGTCTGATCCAACAAGACCTACACGTTTCAGAAAGCAGAGAAGGGCAAATGAAGGGTGTGGACAAGTTAAACGTCCTGCACAATTACTAACATGTAAACATGGTAACAGAAGCACTATAATAGATTATCAGTAGTGTTTGTTAAAGGAATAGTTCACCTGGAAATAAAAGTTAATGTGCTGCCCCTCAGGCCATCCAAGATGTAGATGAGTTTGTTTCTTCATCATATTTGGAGAAATGTTTCATTCTATCACTTGCTCACCAAAGGATCCTCTGCAGTGAGGTACACACTACAGCTGATAAAAACATCACAATAATCCACACCACTCCATTCCTAAAGTTTTACACTTTTACACAATGTGCTACTCATCTCAAATCATGCTTTAAGCAATCACACTCAAAAGTGCATCATGATAGTGAGTTCTGTACAAGTAAGCATCTTCATAAATTCAATAATCAAGTCATCATTTTAAAGCTACAGTCTGTAGCTTTTTAGGTTCAAAAATAACAAAATGCAAGTAATCAGTGAGTAAAATCATAAAACCAGTTTACAAACTGTATTGTTGTCTTAATCTAAATCACTATTTTAAGCTCATAACAATTTTTCATATTTAAGAGTTGTCAAGACAGATTTTTCAGGATACAATACTTTCATGCCTCATATCCATAAATAAACCCTTATGAAAACTAACCATGGTTCATTTTCGCAAGTGGAGGAAGAAAGATCCGGCTACTACAATGCAGAGAAACTTGAACCGAGTTTGTAAGTGAAAAAGGCAAATCGACACCTATAATAAAACACGACTCAAGATTGAAAAAGCACATTTGCTGTTCAATGCCTAGGTTCACAAGTGTGTATGTTAATAATGGTAATGTCAATCTCCAAACCAATTACTGTTATCTATTTGCCTGTGAATAGCAATTGTTTTGTATGAACGCCCATTTCCCGCCACTGAATAAAAATAAAAAAGGTTATAGAGGGATTGCACTTACGTCACAATTTGGTCAGATACCAGGATGCATGGCCATAATTGCAATACTCGGATGTAAACAACAGCATGGATTGCACGGTAAATGCACCACTGAATATGTTATTCTGCTAATTTATGCTGTCTAAACCATGGAAAGAAAAAATGTGTGGAAGCTGCTAAATCATACAGAGAAGGACTTAGTAAGCAGGAAAGGGTGCAATATTAAGGAAAGGACGTGACGTGATGAACTAAACTAAAACTAACTTTGACAAACTAAGGTTAATAGGTGGTAAAGATACATACGAGCAGTATTAATTAAGATATTAGCCCAGTATTTCACTTACACAAATGTTGTCAAAACTCTTGCCCTGGAAATCCTGGTTCAGTTTGGCTAACCTCAAATGCCTTTTGTTCCTCAGACAGTTTTGCACTTTTCTTGATTTAACTTTTGGCAGTCTATAATGTTTGGCACTCCAAATGTTTTTGCTGGTCCTGACTGATTAGTACAGCCCAAAACATGACAATAATTGACCATTTTCAGCAGTAATAATCAGCAAAATATGTGAGTTTTTTTTGTTCAGCGGCATTGTTCACGTTCAGTGCCGCCAATATGGCCAACTGATGATGCGTCATGAAAACACTCTATTGTGACTTCTCTCACAATTTTTTTCTCTCAATTGTGATACAAACTCACAATTCTGACCTTTTTTCTCTCAGAATTGTGAGATAGCCTATAAACTCGCAATTGTGAGTTATAAACTCACAATTCAGATTTTTTTCTCAGAATTGTGCAATATATACTAGCCATTGCGAGTTACAAAGTAAGAATTTTGTGATATAAACTTGCAATTGTGAGTAAAGTCACAATTCCAAGATGACTCACAGTTGACTTTTTTTCTCAAAAGAGTTTTATGAAATCACAATTGATATAAGATAAAAAGATATTCATGATATAAGAAAGTCAGAATTGTAAGTTTATATCTTACTTACTTTATAATTCACAATTGTTTATATCATGCAGTTCTGAGGGGAAAAAAAAGTCAGATTTGCAAGTATATAGGTGCGTTCACGTCACGTCGTAATTCCCGTAACTACGAGACTCCAACTTGTAAAAAGCGTTCACGTACTCGTACAACTCGTAATTACAACAAGAAAAGCTAATGCTGCGTTCACGTCATATCGTAATTACCGTAATTTCGAGATGACAACATGTGACGTTCTGCTCGGAGCTGTTCACGTCCTCAGACTCGGAATTACGCTTTTCTATGGCAACACTATCAACACCTAAACAGAACCTACGTTGGTCAGGTGGTACAAGCGGTCATGTGGTACAAGTCGTAGCTCTCAGAAGACTCCCAATTTGCAAGTTGTAATTACGAGTTCTACGAGGACGTGAACGCTTTTTACAAGTTGTAATCTCGTAATTACGGAAATTCCGATATAGCGTGAACGCACCTATAATTCCGAGTCTGAGGACGTGAACAGCTCCGAGTAGAACGTCACATGTTTTCATGTCGAAATTACGGTAATTACGATATGGCGTGAACGCAGCATGAATCTCGCAACTTTCTCGCAACGCTGACTTTACCGATCAGCGATTGGCTCATTTATTCCGAAGGCGGGGCTTCGCGGCCATAAAGAGCGTTGCATTTTTCCCCATTCAAAACTATACAAATGACAGGTCTTGGGTATTCTATCCACAAGTTTCCTACGCCCCATGAGGCCTTGCGTCAAAAGTGGGAGTGTCTTCCGGTTCAAAGTAAACAAGCGGGACTTGATGCTCATTCATTCAACAGCTGACAGGAGTGACGGGCAAATGAAGCCTCGTAAAGCACCGAAACTTTTCTCTGACTGTTTCAGGAGAAGATTCAAAGCTTTGAGAGTGTCGAAAACAGCGCGATCTGGTGATTAGTAAAAAATAAAGCAGCCAAAAGCATATAAGCTCCGTCGGAATAAGCATTTACCACAATTTCCATAGATCGACTCATGTTATATGCACAAATAAAAGCCTAACCATGTGTGTGTTTGTTTGTTGAATTTCTGACTCTAATCAATTAATTTACCCACGCAAAGTGAATCGCGCACATGACTGGACCGAAAGTGAGGCTTCTACAAAAGAGATTTTTACATTAACAAGCCTCGAATCGAGACTTCATCTGGCATACCCTTTAACACAAGCTCTGATGTCTCGGATCAAATGTCATTTCATTCATCGTCATTCAAGATTTAGCGATCCAAACTAAGGATGTGGGAACACATATTTGAACAGCATATGTTGTCCCTAAGAACCGCAATGACATCTCTCACAAAGGTGTGCAACTTTACAAAGTAAACACTGGTCCAAAAAACACTTAAGCTGTGTCCGAAATCGCTCACTCGTTCACTCATTCACTAATCCCTATATAGTGAATGGCCGTTGAGTGGACTTTATCAGAAGGAGTCAACAAAATGAAGTGAACGAATTCGGACGGTGACGTATAACGTTACACTTCGCATGAGACTTGGAGCTGTTCCGAAAAACATCTTTGTCACATGTACTTTTATATTACATGTACCTTATTTTAGAAAATAATATTAATAGCAATAACACTTTAAATGACTTTATACTGTAATTATACATACCACCGCGTCAGCTTTATGGTTTTATTAATGGTATTCATTTGTTTTGTAATGCTTATGTGTTCATAATCATTAAATACTATTAAAATACTGTCAACAAAAATAAACATACATTAATTACATGTTGATAATTTTATGTATTTATTGTTTGTAGTATCTTGAAACTCTCCCGAGCAGCAACATGCCAATGGTCGTAGAGCGCCCTCAGGCGACCGTTAATATTACATCAGAATGAATAAGCTACCAACGAACATTTTTAAATATCCACCAAATTATCATCATTTTTTGTAAATTAACAAAGATGCCAGCTCATTAAATTAGTAAAATATTAAACTGAGTTAATGCCTATATAATATATTTTGATATGAATAATGCATGAATTAAACAATAAAGCAGAAATAATGAAGATGTAAACGGCATCTCTCATTCAAACTTGTTCGCTCCCGCTCTCTCTTCCAGCTCGTCGGTTCTCCGCATTGGATTGTGGGATATAGTGCTTCAGCGAGTGTACATCGGTTGTACACTCGAAATCAGAATGCATTGTGGGTAAAAAGTAGTGAACGAATGTAGGGAATGAAGTCGTTCGCTCAGAATTCGGACATCACTACAAAATGGCTGACACCCGATATAGTGCACTATATAGTGGATAGGGAGCGGTTTCGGACGCAGCTTTAGCCTTTTCGCTAATTAGCACACAAAATACCATTGGTATACTTCGTCCGCCGCCTCACCGGAAGTTGTACCCACGTTCTTTTTTACAGTAGCGCCCCCCGGAAACTTGTGGATAGTCTTTGACTTGCAATTGTGAGAAAAACGTCAGAATTGTCAGAAGTCGCAATTACCTTTTTTATTTTTTACTCAGTGGCATAAACGGGCTTCTACAGGTGATAATGTCAGCATAGCTAAACATTTGTAAGGTTAAACAACTGATTTCAACAACAACGAAATGTCAGCTAATTACCTGATTTCAACAACAACGAAATATCAGCTAATTACCTGCTCATAAATATTTTTCAGAAATCCGTCTTTCGTTAATGGGGGAGTTTTGACGTTGTTAGTGTCAGCCGCCCGCACTGACAATGCGCTCATCGGCCTCAGACTCATCCGCGTGGAACGGCGGAGCCGCAGCACAACTCACGTAATGATCAAAACAATGTTCCTCCGCAAGTAACTCGTGGTGACGCTTTATGGTGCAACCGCTAGAGCTTCAAAAGTTAACTAAACTTCAATATATTGCCTGACCCAAGAAGAGGTTGTAAATGTCTGTGCAAACACGGGGTGAACTGTGAACACGAATTATGCTTTGCAGTATTTCCTAATGCATTTGTGAATCTAGTAAAATGTAATTTCACCCTAGTATTGAATTATTGGGCAATACTGTGGTAACTGTTTAACTTGTGTCTACATGTATGGTGATTTCTGCTCAACTAGCATACTTCAGCATGTTCAAACACACTGATGCTCAGGGTTTTACCCTGCAGTGACAGTATTCAGTTCTCAAGAACCTTCTTGTAATGTTCACCTTGACTCTTCAGAGATCTTCAAGCTTTAGCAGGGTTTAACTAGCTTAACGACTTATGTCTAACAAATTATATCCATGACTTTATTATAATGTGATAATTATATAATGACAGCATGATTCAGCAAAGAACCATGCTTACTTAAGCACCATTCCTTGCTGTAGGATTCTTGAGTCCTTGCTTGATTTTTCATTGTGTGAACTTGTTTATATATTGGCTTCTGTCCCTGTTTTATAGTTCTGGAGTAAATTGGTAATGAATGCGTGCATAAATCAACAATCACTCTTATGCAATGTTTGCTTTAATTGTTTATGCAGATAACATTCATAATGTTTTTATCTGTTTACACACGTGAAAGCACAAGCAATGATAAATAGATATGAAATGCAGATAGAAATTGAAATTTTAGTGCAGTGCAAGAGATTCTGAGGTCATTGTACAAACATTATACAATGCATTTGGCCAATCAGAAGCAAGTATGATATATATTCAGTTCAGTGGGAGGAGATTATATATAACAAACATCCCAGTGAGATCATGTGATCTGAATGAAAGGACAGCACACTGAAGCCCATGCCAGCAGCTGCCGATGGGGTTTTTCTTAGATGCATTTGTTTTTTCTAATCTCTGGCATTGTCCTCATTGTTAACCCTCTCTTGGGCTCAGTTATCAGTCTAACTGACTTTGTTGGTCATTATGCAAGTCTAGCTCAGCTGCAGCTGCTGCTGCCATTTGAAGGCCCTCAGGGCTCCAACAGAGTGTTTCACCAGTTATTTATCTGGTGTTTCTCCCAACCACATAGGCTGTATTTTGCAATCCTAAAGCATCTAATTTTATTTTATTCATTTATTTACCTTTTTTTTTTTTTTTTTGCTGTGGTATAGTGGGTTCACATAAAAAAACATCAATTTTGTTCAAACTCAAACTGCAGTATCATCATATTTCTGTAAAAGCTGTCATCAAGTGAACACAATAAAACCACACTAGCATAAATTCAAGCAAGATTACATTACAATTAAGATTGTAACTAAACAGTTCAATTGTGTTTTTAGGACAAGATTTTTGATTATATTTTTGTGTTTTATTTGATATTTTTGTTCACTTTAAAATTTGATGTACCTTTGGGGTCAATACATACACCTTACAGAATGTAAATTATTTTGCCAAAAAAAAAAAAAGAGGGATGATACAAAATGCATGTTATTTTTTTATTTAGTACTGACCTGAATAAGATATTTCACAAAAATATATAATAATCCACAAGAGAAAATATTAGTTGAATTTATAAAACGACCTTGTTCAAAAGTTTACATACACTTGATTCTTAATACTGTCATTACCTGAATGATCCATAGCTGTGTTTTTTGTTTTGTGTTTCTTTAGTAATAGTTGTTCTTGAGTCCCTTGTTTGTCCTGAAAAGTTAAACTGCCTGCTGTTCTTCAGAAAAATTCTTGAGGTCCCACAAATTCTTTGGTTTTCCAGCAATTCTGTGTATTTGAACCCTTTCCAGCAATGACTGTATGATTTGAGATCCATCTTTTCACACTGAGGACAGCTGAGGGACACATGTGCAACTATTACAGAAGGTTCAAACACTCACTGATGCTCCAGAAGGAAAAATGATACATTAAGAGCTGGGGGGTGAAAACGTTTGAACAGAATGAAGATGTGTACATTTTTCTTATTTTGCCTAAATATCATATTTTGTTTCATTTAGTACTGCCCTTCAGAAGCTACAGAAGATACTTACATGTTTCCTAGAAGACAAAATAAGTTACGTTTATCCTGATCTTCAAATTCAAAAAGTTAACACCCCTGGTTCTTAATGCATTGTGTTTCCTTCTGAAGCATCAGTGAATGTTTGAACCTTCTGTAATAGTTGCATATGAGTCCCTCAGTTGTCCTCAGTGTGAAAAGATGGGTCTCATGACTCATGAACAGCTATCACTTAAAAACAAACAAACAAACAGCTGTGTCTAATTTAGGTAACAACCCAGTATTAAGAATCAAGTGTATGTAAACCTCTGAACAGGGTCATTTTTATAAATTCAACTATTATTTTCTCTTGTGGGCTATATGTAAACATTTTATGTGAAACATATTATTCAGGTTAGTACTAAATAAAAATAATTTGTATTTTGTATTAATCGTCTTATATTGGTAAAATAATTAACATATTGCAGATTCTGCAAGGCGTATGTAAACTTTTGACCTCTATGTGCATTATGCCATTTGCTCCTTTAAAACGGATTTATTCGATTCTTAATAAAAATGTCTTTACACCTCGGCATATGTAGCGCACGGCATGTTTACAAACCGGAAGACTGTTTTACACAAGTTTTAGATAAATATCCTGGTTACTTAGAGCGCACTCACGTGACCTGTTGCTACAGTGACACGTAACGCGCCGCAGCGCACCTGACGCTTGAAACGGTGAGTTGTGGAAGCTTCTGTTTATCTAATAAAACAGCCTTTCATTAACGCGTTGTAAAGGTGATTTAAATATGAAAACAAGGCTTGCTGGCTTATTCGTTGTCTAAACTGTCGCTGTTTTATAGTTCTGCAGTAAATAATTAATGAGTGTGTGGAATTCATATTAGCATAAGCCAACATTCACTCTTATGTAATGTTTTCTTTAATTAACGTTACTTGTTTACACAGATACGTTCAGAATGTATGATAAGAATGCATGAATCTGTTTAAAGCACAAGTTTGTGTTCCAAACACACTAACTAGGCTCTTGGAAACTGTTGTGGTTAGTGAGCAGTGATGCCTACACGGATAGAGAAGCTAGCGCAGCCCAAACCAAACCTCCTCAAGTTCCCTGACAGGTGGGTTACTGCGGCACATTATCATAACATACGATTCCTTATAGCCTATAAATAAACACAGAGGGATGTGTCCTATGTATAAGACACTATATTTATATACAACATCCGGGTGCCAGGTTATCCAATGACATACTTTTACTTCAGAAATCAATGATCAACATTTGGTGGTTTAGATATCCATGTGAGGTGTCTCTTAAAGTTTTTAAAGCATTTTTTTTTTTTAGTGCATTATTTTCAGGCTTATCACATCCATAAAAGTACATACTCCTCATAAATAGACACATCAAAATTAAAAAGTAACAATTATATGTTCGTTTCACTATTTGTTGGGTGTTATTGCGTCTGGTTTGTGCATTTTAATTCGCAAAAATCCTACAAAGTATTTTAAAAAAACGTCTTGTTTTTGTCACATCCATAACGCATAATTATTTCCCTTTTTTCGCATATAAAACCTGTGCATAAACTGATATTTTTCTGATGTTTAGACTCTATCAACAAGGGTTAATTAAAATATAAACAGATGGTTTGGTATACTGGTAACACATACATTGTCTTAGCATTTATATGTCACATCCAAAACGCTGGATTTGCCTCTTCTAATGCATAAAAATAGGCTATACTGCAACAATCAGTCATATTTCAGAACATCTTTAGAGAAATATCAGTAGTGCTTTATTTTACAGTCCTGTTCCTCATGTACATATTATGTACTTATTATAGTAATTACAATAACTAGGTACTTACCCTGAACCTACCCATAAACCTAACCCTACCCTATGTAGTCACCTTATATTATCAGTACTTTCTTAGGTAAGTACACGTACTGTAAAATAAAGTGCAACTGAAATATCTCCATGTGAAATATTAAAACATATGCGCAATGTCTCATACAGAGGACATGCGTGAATGTCTTTCTTGTAAAAGGAAAATCATACTCTGCTTTGAAAAATCACTTAAAAATACATTTTGAAAATCAGTTAAGAAAAGATAGAAGGAGGTAAATCTCTCTAAACAGAGGACAAAACTGAACTGCTGTGTCCCAGAAGAATAAAGACTGCCATTCTCTCACATGCTCATAACCTCTGTCACTGTTTGACCTAGTTATTTTTTAAACGAACTGGCATATTCGCCCACAAGGGGGCTCCTTGACTCATTCAAACAGCGGATAACTTGGGCATCCTCTTGTGAATCATCCATGCTTTAGCTTTAACTTTTCATTTTCATTTCTGTGCAGTAACACTGACCTCAATAATACTTTTGTATATTTGTGATGAAATACAGCAGATATATTTGTTCAAACCACCCGTTTATCTCAATAATTACTTTGTTTTTTTTTTATATTTACAGGCGCTCAGTATACTGGCTTGATGAGCTACCAGCCAGGTCAAAGAACACAACTACTGCCTTTGGTATGAGAATCTCTTCATTTACTGAGTGCCTTTAATGTTATAATCTTTGTTTCCATCCATTTAACAAGTTTCAGTTCAGATCTGGCCACTTTGTTTTAATTACAAATTTAAGGCAGGGCTTTTTTACAGTGTGAATGTGTCCTAATGGTTTAATTTCATGTATTGAAATTGTCTTCACAGAATTGACTCCTCGTTTGGAGCAGCTCGCCCAGAGCAAACAATCAAACCGTTTCCTTGAGGAGAGCAGGTGAGTAGTGAGATTTCAATTAAAACTGCTTAATATAAAGCTATAGTTCTTAAAGGAATAGTTCACTAAAAAATTAAAATTGTACTGATATGAAAATTGCTGAAAATGCACTCATCCTCAAGCCATTCAAGACATAGATGAGTTTGTTTCTTCATCAGATTTGGAGAAACATAGCATTACATCACTTCCTCACAAATGGATGCTCTGCAGTGAATGGGTGCCGTCAGAATGAGAGTCCAAACAGCTGATAAAAACATCACAATAATCCACAAGTAATCCACACCACTCCAGTCCATCAATTAACATCTTGTGAAGTGAAAAGCTGCATGTTTGAACAAATCCATCATTAAGGTCTTTGAATTTTCATCACTTCTGGTTAAAATACCATAATCCATAATAATGCTTCTGCTATCAACATCAAAATCCACCAACATATTTATTTAAAACTGTTTTGGACTGTTCGCTTGGAAACTGTTTGATCGTTGTTAAACAACTTTTTTTTTTACTGGATGAAGCACTATTACGGATTATAGACTTGTATTTTGGCCAGAAGAGATGGTTAAACATTAAAATGCATTAATGATGGATTTGTTTCTTACAAACACACAGCTTTTCGCTTCTCGAAATGTTAATTGATTGAGACTGAAGCGGTGTGGACTACTTGTGGATTATTTTGATGTTTTTATCAGCTGTTTGATTTCTCACTATGACAGCACCCATTCACTGCAGAGAATCCATTGGTGAGCAAGTAATGCAATGCTAAATTTCGCCAAATCTGTATTCATGAACAGATAAAACTATTCCTTCAAAGAAATATGAGCTCCACACAGGACTGTACATTCATATGGAGTTTTTATAGCCAGTTTAACTTATATTCATTCCATTTTATTTTCGTTAAAACACACAAACAATAATTTCACTTCCACAGTGTGTTTCATAATGCACATCTCATAAGTTCAGTATCCGTTTAGAGAATCAGAAAGCAGCACAACAACTGACGTCTTCATGCAATAACGGCTCTCCCGGTCCTACTGTACTCACTGTCCTTATGGCTCCCTTCAAATGCTAAACTCAGTCTCAAAGCTCATCGTACGGCTTTAATTGCCTGCGGTCTTCACTGATGATGGTGTCTGTAATTAGCCAATGTGAAAATATGAATCTGGCTCTCTCAGGTGTCATCTAGTTGATTTGAAATAAAGAAAGAAGCTGAAAGCTAATAAATCATGATCACAATCCACAGCAATACTAGTTTTATTTATTTAGAAAAATAGCATGTGAAACCGAAATTAATAACGCAACAACCAAAATTTTTTTCCAGTTAAGTGCACTGCCTTGCATTCTTCATAGTGTGCTTTGATCATACATTGCACAAATGGCAATTGCAGCAAGTCACCAGGGATTTTTTTTTTGCATACAGAGAATTTGCATGCACAGTATGCTGCAGAAATAGCATTATGTAAGTGTGCTGTTCTGAACACGGCTCATGTGTCTGTCCTTACAGAAGGTCACCGGAGTGGATGGTTAGTGCAGCAGTGCTAAAAGCACGTCCTTCTGAAAGAGTGTGTTCACTGGCACTGCCTCGTATGCCAGCTGATGGATGGCAGCCTGATCGCCCTCTGCTGGCCACTGTAAGTAAATTGACTACATTTTACAATGCCAAAATGAATTTGTTTATCCATCTTGCACTCCTAATAAAAGTTATTCACAGGTTCTTTAACCCTGTAAAACCTGATATATGAAAAAACAGCAAGAAATATATGTATATATACACTACTGGTAAGTTTTTGAACAGTAAGATTTTTTTTTTTTCTCATTCTCCTCTGCTCGCCAAGCTTGCATTTATGATTTCTATTTTAATATATTTTAAAATATAATTTATTCCTGTGATTTCAAAGCTGCATTTTTAGCATCATTACTCCAGTCACATGATCCTTCAGAAATCATTTTAATAATCTGATTTGTTGCTCAAAACCATTTATTATTATTATGTTGAAAACAGTTGAGTAGATTTTTTTAGGTTTATTTGATGAATAGAAATTTCAGAAGAACAGCATTTTATCTGAAATATTAATCTTTTGTAACATTATAAATGTCTTTATAATCACTTCTGATCAATTTAAAGCATCCTTGATGATGATTAATAGAAGTATTAATTTCTATAATTTCTGACTCTAAGCTTTTAAATGGTATAGTGTATAATGTTACACAAGCTTTTTATTTCAGATAAATGCTGAAAAATGTTCTCAATTGTTTTAAATATTGATAATAATAATAATAAAAATAATACATGTCTTCTTGAATAGCAAATCAGCATTTTAGAATGATTTCTGAAGGATCATGCGACACTGAAGACTAAAATAATGATGCTGAAAATGCAGGTTTGATCACATAAATAAATTACATTTAAAATATATTTAAATAGAAAGCAGTTATTTATTTTAAATAGTAAAAATATTTTACAATATTTCTACTTTTGCTGTATTTTGGATCAAATAAATGCAGGCTTGGTGAGCAGAAGAGAATTCTTTAAAAATCATTCAAAATCTTACTGTTCAAAAACTTTTGACTGGTAGTGTATATTTTTAAATTGAACAGTATATTGAACTGTCAGACCAAATATATTTCAAAAATGCATGTGTTTTTTAATTTTTTAATTTTTTGTTTTAGAGTATCATATTTGATAATCAAGCTTTTATGGCTCATATAGTATAATATGGTGAGAAAAAGGAGGTCAAACTCAAGGAGGAATAAGACAAAATTTTACTCAGGCCCAAACTGATTAAAAATATGCATGTTTAAATTGATTTGCATATTTTTAATTATTTTTAATTATTTATTTCATGTATTTTAACATATTTAGTACATTTGCTGATATTTAGATTAAGTTCTGATAACCTGTAAGACCTTTGTAACAGTACAACAGACCACTGACGTAAAATGCATATAAATATCAGCCGTCACTTGTATTTCACAATAATATGTCTTAGTAAGATAATTTTTAAATGCTTAATTTTATGCTCAAAGCTCTGGAGTTGCAAAACATAGAATGCAATGCAATGATGATTGAGAGATAAATGAATAAACACTAGTCAGAAGCCTTATTATTATATCTGATACTCACATTTTAACATGATTTTTTTTAAGTAAACCTAAGTTGCTTCAGCTTAGTACATGTTCGTCTTGAAATATTAATAACAATTTATTATTCTTAAGTCTGTTTTATAAAAATCAGTGAAGATTTCACCGCAAAAAAAGACATGTGAACCACAACCTGAAGGTTTGTGCAATTATAAAAGGCATTTTACTTGCTAAAAATGCTAATCTGTCAATCATAAAACAGAAGGTTGTGTTGCAGATTGTGTGGCAAAGTTTCAGCAAAGGTTTAATCATACTGATCATTCAAAGGCCTTAGAGATTTGTGTATCAAATATGATACAACAGACTTTACAGAGTTAAAACAGCATTTTAAAGAAGTTGTAGCATCCTGATTTCTGAGCTTGTGCGCATTTTAACATTATATATTTTGTCAGGTTATGCTTTATGTGGTAATACGTAAAGTCTGGTGGACCCAGCACTATTTTTAGTCATGCAGTCTTCAGGTGTTAAAAACCCTACAAATATCAAGAGCTGAGGTCGTTCTGCAAGGATTCAGAAAATATCTAATATGCTGCATTATGCGCCATCATGTCTGTGATCTAATCTAAAGCATACAAGCTATTTTAAAACAGCAGGAGTTCAGTGAAGGACCCTCTTCTTATCAAGTGTGAAAAAGCTATTTCCCCCTCGGCATCAATAACTACACCCAAACACTTCCTGTAGTCACACATGAGTGTTTCTCGCCTCCGCGAAGGAAGTTCCGTTCCTCTTAGCAGAACTATTTCAGATTAGTGACATTTGGAGACTTTTTTTACACCCAAAGACTGCGTAATTGAAACCTTGAAAGCCAAAGAAAATTCCAACCAATACTTTTTACAACCAGCATCTAAATACCACCTCAACAACCCACAATCTGACATCATATAGTATTTACTTTTTCAAAGCACTACATAAGCTTGAATGGTCTGAAGTAAGAAAAAAGGTTATCCTATGAGGCCTTAAAATCAGTTTTGAATATTTTTGAGATTTACATCTAATAGAAAATGTAATGGGGAATGTATTATTTATTAAAAATTTCTAAATGATAAATAATTCATATAAATAGTCGTCTCAGGCAAACTCATAGCACTATACTACACTATTTCTAGTGTCTTTTCAGTGTGCAGGAGTTGTATTTTGAGCTAATGTTCCCTAAGTCGCAAAAAAAAGGTGTGAGGTGAACTAAAGTCTTTTAGCTATTTTTAAACTGGGACAATCCCTTTAATATTTCCCACCACACCTTCCAGTTTCAATATGATATGTTATAGACACATGGGGGGGGGGGGATTATGTTCATCAAGCCATTTCCTGGATTCTTTAATGCAGTCATGTAGCTGGATACTAATGCATGCAAGTTTGAATGTTAAATGATATCTGCTAAGAAAGTTGTGATTTAGTAAGTCCTGCTAATTTGTATGCAGTCATACCACATTCTTGAAGTGTGCAGATTCCCGTCACAAGGGAAGTGCATACTTTTAGCATGTGGTCGCGAGCGTTACTTAACCTTTTAACTGTCACCGTCCACTCTGTGGGACGCCTAAGTTTACTTCACCATATTACAAATAAATCCTAATCTAATCCTAATCATGACAAACTATACATTGTTGGAAAGGTCTACCATATTTTTGTGTTACAAATTATGTAGGAAAAGTAATAGATTAATATATGTCAAGAGTGCAACTTCAAAAATCTAAGTCATAACATGAGTTCTGACTCATAAAATCATAAGAAATGATTTATCAGTTCAAAACTTAAAATCTCAGAATTCATCCTTTGAAAGGCATTGCAAAATCAGACATTGCATTACCATGGAAAATGTACATCAAAATCATATTACATAATGTTTTCATTCATAAATTATAAAAATTTAAGTCTGGATAGTGCATTTTTATGTCTGTGTTCAAAAATGGGAGTGAAAGTTAAAGGGTTAAACAAACATTAATTCATATAAAATACATTTTAAAAAGTTGACTTATTTTATTTCACCTAGTTGATGAGGGAATTTTTTTTTTACATTTTTTGTTTAGTTTAAGTTGAAGTACCAAAATAACCAAAACTAGATAAGTGAAAACTGCTAAAAACGCATGGAAAAATTACTGAGACTTGAATTAAAACTAAAGTTAAAACAGAACATACACTACCACTCAAAAGTTTTTGGACAGTAAGATTTTTTATATTTTTAAAGACGTCTTTTCTGCTCACCAAGCCTGCATTTATTTGATCCAAAATACAGCAAAAGCAGTAATATTGTAATATCTTTTTACTGTTTAAAATAACTGCTTTCTATTTGAATATGAGTTAAAATGTATTTTTTTCCTATGATCAAAGCAAAATTTTCAGCATCATTACTCCAGTCTTCAGTGTCACATGATCCTTCAGAAATCATTCTAACTGATTTGCTGTTCAAGAAGCATTTATTATTATCATCATCATCATCATCATCAATATTTAAATAAAGTAAATAAAAATACTGTTATTTAGCAAGGATTCTTTAAATTGATCAGAAGTGATGATAAAAACATTTATAATATTACAAAAAAATATATATTTCAGATAAATGCTGTTCTTCTGAACTTTATAATTATCAAAGAAACCTGGAAAAAATCTACTCAGCTGTTTTCAATATGAAAATAATAATAAATATTTTTTTGAGTAGAATATTAGAATGATTTCTGAAGGATCATGTGACTGGAGTAATGATGCAAAAAAATCAGCTTTGAAATCACAGGAATAAATTACATTTTAAAACATTCAAATAGAAAGTTATTTTCAGTTAGTTTTATTTTATATTCAGTTATTTTAAATAGTAAAAATATCTCTAATTTTTACTGTTTTTGCTGTACTTTGGATCAAATAAATGCAGATTTGGTGAGCAGAAGAGACTTCTTTAAAAAGCATTAAAAATCTTACTGTCCACAAACTTTTGACTGGAAGTGTATAAAAATTAAATCTAATTCAAAATATTAACATAAACTGAAACAGAATATTTTATGCTATTAGGTCAGAAGCCAGACTGGTATTGCCAGCTTCTAATGTTGATTGATCATCATACACCTGTTTTTTTAATTACTGGGTTTGTCGCTGTGCATCACAGTTTTAAAACATTGCATCAGATTGTTGTTTGGCCCTCGAGCACATTCTGCGAAGCATGCTTTTCAGTGCTAATTGCGTGACACGTGGCACATCTAGGTTCTTGTGGTCTTACAGTTAAATGTTGCGGTTAAAACTGCCAAGCCAAGTTCAAGAATATGTCAGCTGGCACAACCAAAGCGGGCGAAAACGCTGTTGACACAGTGCAGTGTCAATTCAAGCGCCCACGCGATCAGCATTCCCATCACACCCTCTTCACGCATACTACAGCTGGCTTGTGAGTGCATATCACCACCCTTTTTATGCTGTAAATGATCATCTACTGCATACACAGCTTAGAAATTAAAAGGCTCAGTTGGGTTTGAATCATAATTTATTTTCTCTCTTCCATCATTATTTTCCACTTTCAGCTCCTAAGCAGGTCCATGCACAGCACGTTCTCGCAAGGCCGGTTTCTTGGCCGGTTCCAGACTGTGTTCTGAAGGCCGCAGCCAGCGAGAGACTGCAGAAACTGGCTCGACCCAAGACCCGTCAGGCCCTGTTTGAGGGGTACGACCCCTACCGGGTCAGTCCTGCCGCTCGGGCCGCCACCGCGTCCCCCAGACTGCTGGAGCTGTCTTTACCCTTACCACGCAAATGTAAAAGCCAATAAGCTATTATTCCGCCGTCTTTAGTGATGCGCTTTCAATATATATTCTCGATATACTTTTTTTTTTAATGTTTTTCAAAGAAGTTTCTTATGCTCTCTGCATTTATTTGATTAAAATACAGGAAAACAGTAATATTGTGAAATATTATTACAATTTAAAAGAACTGTTTTCTATTTAAATATATTTTAAAATGTAATTTATTCCTGTGATGCAATGATGAATATTCAGCATCATTACTCCAGTCTTTAGTGTCACATGATTAAATGTAGGAGATTAGGAGATTAAACATTTCGGCTTTATTCCCGTAATTTAAATTTTATTCTTGAGATATTTAGAATTTATTCTTGTAATTTCAAATTTATTCTCGCAATATTTCTACTTTATTCTCGAAACATTCCGACTTTATTCTTGTAATTTCAACTTTATTTTTCTTTTATTATTCTCGTAATTTTGACTTTATTCTTGCAATATTTTGACTTTATTCTCAAAATATTTAGACTATTTTCAAAACATTTCGACTTTAATCTCATAATTTCGACTTTATTCTCGTGATTTCAACTTTATTCTCACAATATTTCTACGTTATTCTCAAAACATTTAGACTTCATTCTCATAATTTTGACTTTATTCTCACCATATATCTACTTTATTCTCAAAATACTCTGACTTATTCTCGAAACACTTCTACTATTCTCGTAATTTTGACATTATTCTCGAAACATTTCGACTTGTCATAGTTTTGATGTGGCACTAAAATGGCGTTGTAGAAAACAGTTGCACTGCTTCATATTTTCGTGAAAATCGTGATGCATTCTCTTTAATTACTCTTTGATGAACAGAAAGTCAAAAGCATTTATTTGAACTAAAAACATTTTGTAAAATGTACTTACTGTCACACAAGTATTAATTTCTTTTTTCAATCTTACACAAAACATTTGAATGATGATGTACCACATAACAACTCAATAATGTTTCTTGAGCGGCAAATCGGTAAACTTGAATGATCTCTGATGGATCATGTGACACTGAAGACTTGCATAATTTAGCTTTGCATTACAGAAAGAAAAAATACACTTTAAATTTGTAATCATATTTCACTCTGTACTGTTTTACTGTATTTTTGATCAAATAAATGCAACCTTGGTGAGAATAACAGACTAAGAAAAATGTTAATATTCCAAAACTTTTAACTGTTAGTGTTATCTTTCCCCGAAGTCACACATAATGTTACTCATGGTTTGTGGCTTCTAAAAAAAGCATGTTTTGAGTTCTGAAAGTCAAAGTTGAAGTTCATGCTCTCGTACTTACCATGCATAAAAACATTGTGAAATACAATGCTTTGAATGCACTTCATGTCCACATCAAATGTATTCATGTGTGGTAAATGAGATATTGTGCTCAACGACAGGTTACTGCAGATCTTTAATTTCCCCTCAAGCCTTCAGGCTAACATAGTGTTGAAGGTTATATTTACTGTTCACCGATAAAGATCACAGATTGAATGGCGAGCATCAGTGTTCATCTTTCAGCATTATTTAAAACCATAAATTATCTGTGTTTTGACTACAGTAGATTCAAAGCTCTATAACATCCTATATCTAATTTAATTACTACTAAACTTCAAATAAATCTTATTTTATTTGAAGAGCTAAGACTACTTTGCATATCTCATAACCTAAAAGCACCTAAGTTATAGCATGCTCATGTATTGTTTCTGTCTGCTGTGTGCGCAGTTTGACTAACAATGGACTTCACAAAGAACCTGGTGCAATTCCAACAAGGATGAGTGTGTGATCAGATGATACTGTAATCAGTCTTAATTCATGTTGAGTATTATTTTCATTATTACAAGTTGGAAAACAGACAACAATGCAATATCAGTTTAACAGATGATTCATTATGATATTTAGCAAACAACAAATGACTCATTTGAATGCATGTTTGTTATGTCATCTTAAGTTCTTCCCCGTTAATTCTTCATCACGACTGAACTCACGAGAGACTTGGATTAATACTGATGTATTTGTGTTGAGCGATGAAGCAAGTAAATGACCTTTGTGAATCATGCAATATGTGCACTGGGATATAGAAATAATCATTTTACAATAAAAAAATAAATGTTGCATCACATGCATTAAAAAGCAACATTTAAGAATTGTACATTTGATCAAATTTGGTACATTTTGGATTTCTCTATAACTCTTTTTTACCCGTAAAAATTTTACCTGTTTTTTCCTGAACATGTGTTGATGTCATTTAGCAAGAAGTGACTAATTTCAGGTCTTCTAGAAAGTCTTGATCTTATTCACGAAAACACACATCATGCATCTTTGCTTAAATACAACATTTTTGGACCACATGACTCCTCAGTGGGCATTTTAGGTGTTCTTTCTCTAATGTGAGTCCCTTTATCACGACATTGTTAATGTGCATTAATGCTAAAATATACTATAGTACCCGATTTACAGTCTGTCTGACTAATCAATGCTCTACAAACACATGCAGTATAAGCATACTGTGGATCGGATTTGCACAGTTACTAAGTTGAAAGCACTGATGTATTTGATGAGCAATAATTGTGTTGTTTCTCCTGCCTGTTCCACAACCACATATTACGATTCTTAATGTTATATTTGTTAGTCCAACACCCAAAAGGGGGGTAAAACGCTCATTTGCATGTTATTGAATGAGAATCCGCAGCATACCGTATGTAATATCCTGTTCTAATGTGACTTTAGGGAAGCTGATATCTGAAATGTATGCTTCCTCTGAGCCGTTGTGATTATTTAAACTCTGTTTATGACAGGCCAAGGGCTTTGTGAAGTTATTTTACTTCAGGTGCATAACTCATTTGATTTTGTATTCTCCAAATGTTTTGTTTATTTCATTCTAGTTCAAGTACCTCCACTGTTTTTATCACTCCACATGGTGAAAATGAATTGTATAACAGAAAACATAATGCTTTACTGTATGAATGGCTGATGTGAACTTGCACGGTTATAGGAGTTTACTCACTCCCAGGCCATCCAAGACATAGATGAGTTTGTTTCTTCATGGGAATTTGGGGGAATTTAGTATTACATGTCTTGCACACCAGTGGATCCTCTGCAGTGAATGGGTGCCGTCAGAATGAGAGTCCAAACAGCTAATGAAAGCATCACAATAATCCACAAGTAATCCACACCACTCCAGTCCATCAATTAACATCTTGTGAAGTGAAAAACTTCATGTTTGTAAGAAATCCATCAAGACATTTTAATGTTAAACTGCTGCTTGAAACTAAAATATGAGTCCATATCTATAAATAAAATTAGAATTAAAGCTGTTTTCGACTGTTTTTGTTTGTAAATGGTGCTTGATCTGTGCATATTTCTCTCCTGATTCAGACAAAATAACTTATTCACTGGAGATAGAGGAATGGTTTAAAGTTAAAACCAACTTAATGATGGATTTGATTACTACAAACATGCATCTTTTCACTTCACAAGACATTCATTGATGGACTGAAGTGATGTGGGTTACTTGTGGATTGTTGTGATGTTTTTATCAGCTGTTTGCAAATATTAAGCAAATATTTAGTCTTAGTTACACCGTAAGGCATGATTTGAATCAGCTTTTTGTGACAAATTGTTCATGCTTTGTAGTTCGTCACATGCTTTGTATGTTGTTTTGCAACTCTTATGTTCACCAACTCACAGATAATAGCAGTGTGAGAAACAGTGTTGTGAGTTTGTTACTCCACAAGAGCGATTTGAGGTTGTTTTGACTGAGGGGGATTTGCAATTACATGACAGATGTTTTCTATCTGAGGCAGCTGAAAACAAACATGCCCTCCCTTGCTCTCTGAGCAATTTATCGCATCTGATCTGTTTCAAATATCCTGCAAAACTTATTATCATATTCTAAACATCACTTCCCTATATAGGAGGATTAGATTTTATTTGGTTTCAGTTTAGTCACCAAGTTTAATAAATTCTAATTTCATATTTAATATTTAAGACTCATTTGCAGTTTTTCTTTCTATTTAAAGTTCTAGTATTCTAGTATAACAAAGTTCTATTATTCTAGGCAAATTTATTGAATCATTATGGCATTTTAAAATCAGAAAGACAAATTATAATCATTAATGTTGCAAAGTTCCAGATGTTTAGAAGCTGCACTGAAAAACTTGATTGCATTGCTGCTACTCTTTTTAGTAATTTTACAGCATGTAATTAAGCATTTAGTCTGTCTGTGTATGGAGTTGTGAGTCATTTGAAGCAAAAGTTTGAATTACGGTATAATAAACATAACAGTTTTGTCATAGTTTGAGCATTTTACAAATGTATTTTAGCACTCTAAAAATGCTGGGTTTAAAACAACCTAGCGTTGGGTGAAATACGGACAAATCCAGAGACTGGGTTATTAGATTTATTTAACTCAACTATTGTTTCAATTTACTGTATTGCTGGCTTAAAATAAACCCAAAATAGGTTGTAAATTAAAAATCAGACACATAATTACTAGGCATCAGCAATAATCAAAAGGTGAACATTTATTAATAAGCAATTTAAAACATATTTAATTATTATTTATTTAACTTGTTAATAAATGCTTATTTATTGAACATATAGTTGAAGTCAAAAGTTTACATACACCTTGCAGAATCTGCAGAATGTTAATTATTTTACCAAAATAAGAGGGATCATGCAAAATGCATGTTATATTTTATATAGTACTGACCTGAATGACATATTTCAAATAAAAGGCGTTTACATATTGGCCACAAGAGAAGATAATAGTTAAATTTACCTGAATGATCCACAGTGTGTTTTTTTTTTTTTTTTTTTTTTTTTTAGCGATAGTTGTTCATGAGTCCCTTGTTAGGCCTGAACAGTTCAACTGCCTGCTGTTTATCAGAAAAATCTTTTAAGTCCCACAAATTATTTGTTCTTTTAGCATTTTTGTGTATTTGAACCCTTTCCAACAATGATTGTATGATTTTGAGATCCATCTTTTCACACTGAGGACAACTGAGCGACTAAGCAACTATTACAGAAGGTTTAAACGCTCACTGATGCTTCACAAGGAAAATGATGCATTAAGGGGTGTAAACTTTTGAGCAGAATGTGTACATTTTTCTTATTTTGCCTAAATATCATATTTTTTTCATTAAGTACTGCCCTTCAGAAGCTACAGAAGATACTTACATGTTTCCTAGAAGACAAAATAAGTGAAATTGACCCTGATCTTCAAATTCAAAAAGTTTTCACCCCTAGGCTCTTAATGCATCCTATTTCCATCCGGAGCATCAGTGAGCGTTTGAACCTTCTGTAATAGTTGCATATGAGTCCCTCAGTTGTCCTCAGTGTGAAAAGATGGATCTCAAAATCATACAGCTATTGTTGGAAAGGGTTCAAATTAACAAAAATGCTTAAAAACCAAAGAATTTGTGGGACCTAAAGGTTTTTTTTTTGAAGAACAGTGAGCAGTTTAACTGTTCAGGACAAACAAGGGACTCATGAACAACTATCACTAAAAAAAAAAAAACTGTGGCTCATTCAGCTAACAACGCAGTATTAAGAATCAAGCGTATGTAAACTTTTGAACAGTGTCATTTTAATAAATGCAACTATTATTTTCTCTTCTGGATTATATGTAAACATCTTTTATGTGAAATATCTTATTCAGGTCAGTACTAAATGACATGAATTTTGTATGATCCCTCTTATTTAGGTAAAATAATTAACATTTTGCAGATTCTGCAAGGTGTATGTAAACTTTTGACTTGAACTGTATTAATAAATTTTTTTTTTTAATTTTTAAGCAACTATTTAGTTAAATAAAACTACCCAGAAGGCTGGGTTAAACATTCGGCAATCGCTGGGTTTGTCCATATTTCATTGTTTTTAACCCAGCATTTTTTTAGAGTGAGGTTTGTTTTTGTTTTATGAAATAACCAACAAAATAGATGTGCACACATTTTTTATGTACATTATATGATGCATAACTATTAAATACATATTTTTGGTTTTATGTAAAATGTTATATAGAAATATAAAATATCTAAAATATATTTATATAATATTATATAACGTCTATTATTATTATTGTTATTATAAACATCATACTCACTGTAATTGCATTATTGTATTATCTGATGCATGAGAAACATTCAAATAAATGTTTTTGATCAGATACGATACAAAACGTTGATATACTGGCTCTATCAGTTCTCAAACAGAGTGCACCGTGCACTTTTCCACGTCACTGCGCATGTCTGTTTTTGAGCGCGTAATATCGAAACAGATCGGATCGTCGCATCATATCCCCTGCCGTCATTACGTCATCCGCATCTCCGGACACTTAAAGGCTGTAAATGTTGGACAGGTTTCAAGTCTCTGCGTCTGCAACTTCATCCAGCACAGGTACAGCACGAGTTCATGTCGACTTTACGCAGTCGTTGGTCTTTCGCTTTGGGTAATTCACCATAATAGCATTTAGTTTGCTTCATTTTCGTCTTCATTTATGCCAGATGTGTGTTTAACGTAGTCAATAGAAAAAGTAGAACTGAGCTTATTTTTATGATTTATCTGTCTAGAAAGTGCTTTGTAAAAAGTGATGCGGGTGCGCTGTATTGAGCCACCGGTGACTTATAGTTTTAAATATTAGCCTATTATTTATTTGCCTATTGTAAGTGATATATGAATATGTTTTTATATGTCAGTACATTATTATTTATTTTTTAATTTTTAAATATTTATTTAGACTAAAAATACGCTTTTCGTCGGGTGAGGTTTGGATATAGTGTGCTTGTGTGGGAAGTTGTCTTATCGTAGAATATTGCGCAAGAGTTTGGCTGTGATCCTGTTGTGACTTGATTTGTAAATATTTCAGCTGAAATTGATTGAGTTCGCTCTGCAACTGACAGCCTTCAAGTCAGAAAATGAGCCGAATGAAGCTGCGTCAAGCTGGACTCTTCGTCTGGATGTGTGTAATGAACAGGGTCCTGGACACAGGTAAGCGTTTACGATAAGTGTAAGCGTACTTTTGTTCCATTTAAAACGACAGTCTTGGTTGTGTCAAAGCTGTAATGTAATAGTTAAAGATCTGGGCTGGTAATCGAAGGGTTGGAGATGGTCAACTCTATATTTTGTGCTTTTGAGTAAGACTTTTAACCGGACAGTCCCTGTAGTAAGCGAATGAATAGTTCTCATCCATTCCCATCCACTTTCAGAGTTTTTTCTTTGAAAAACGACAGAATTTTTCTAGAATATTATATTTTTATTTACAGAGTCTGTTCATATTGACCAAAACGCACCATAACCGGAGTTTCTATTAAAAATTTGGCTATTTTCTATTTTTTAAATTTTCTATTTGGCTTTGTTTTCCTGCTGATGGTCTCTCTACAGTCCTCATGCATTATACTGTGTAGGGCTGGGAGTCGATTTCTAAAAAGAATCGATTCGGAGGCGCTGGGAATCGAGAGTCGATTCCAAAGTTTGAAATCGATCCCATCAAGGGGAATCGACTCTCCATTCATAGCCGTTTTCAGTTCAACAACGCTTATCTATGGGCGCCTCTCAAACGAAAGGCTCCATCATACAAAGGATGCATATCTCGGCTGTTGTCATCAAACGTCGCTGAACATCGATTCACGAAAATCAACTGAATGAAAAGAATCGGCACGTCTGAGTTTGAGGATGCAGCCTTGCTCGCTAATAGTAATTAGAAGTCTGATTCGTTTTCACGAAAATGTTCTTTCGGTTAGATCGTTTTAATGAACCAGTTCAAAAACGATTCAAAAGTTATTTTACGGTGAAACGGCCTATGATAATTCTGAACGAAAACGCCGAAAACACAGATCAGTGGCCGAGAGCGCATCTGATTTTACAGATAAACCACGAGCTGTTATATCAGCGTTGTTCTGGTTATTTTGTTTCAGTGTACAGTCTGTTAATTTTAAGCAAAGCATACCATTGAAGAACACATCATTCAGCTGAACTGTGCCTTGTACCATTAATGCAATAAACGCATGTCCACTGCTGCGTTGTGGGCTATGACTAATTTCATGTGCAACGCAGACAAAGTTACTATTTAAATACAGAATTTATTTATTTATTTATTTATTATTAAATAAAGCTTCATATTATGATTAGGCTACTTTCTAAGACCTTTATATTCTATAGTCGTGGCGACTTTAGGTTCCTCCGCTCTATAAAAAACAAGAATCGAAAACAACAGTGAGGAATCGATTCTTGGAATCGAATCTAATCGATTCCAGAACCAGGAATCGGAATCGGACTCGATTCCAAAATGTTCGGAATCGAACAGTCCTACTTTGTATGTGTATTTGCATTACTTTGACCGCTCTATAGATCCCGCCTTCTCCCACACTACGATTGGTCGATTACATACAATGCCTGCACGCTATTGGTCGAACTGCTTTTCAATCAGTACTCTAAGTAAATATAAAAACAATGGACAAACCAGGACATTTTAGTAGGGCTGTTCGATTCCGAAAATTTTGGAATCGAGTCCGATTCCGATTCCTGGTTCTGGAATCGATGGGATTCGATTCCAAGAATCGATTCCTCACTGTTGTTTTCGATTCTTGTTTTTTTAGATTGGAGGAACCTAATTTTGCCATCACTGTAGGATATAAAAGTCTTAGAAAGTAACCTTTTCATACTATGAAGCTTTGTTTTTATAAATTATGATACATTTCTGTATTTAAATAATTTTTATCTGCGTTGCCCATGAAATTAGTCATAGCCCACAGCAGTGTACATGCGTTTATTGCATGAATGAAACAAGACGTGTACGGTTCAGCTGAATGATGTTACTTCAACCGTATGCGTTGCACAAAATTAACAAACTGTACACTGAAACAAAATAACCAGAACATTAACAACAACATTGCTATAAGAGTTTGTGGTTTATCTGTCAGTCAGACGCTCACTCTCCGCCACTTATCTGTGCTCTCGATGCTTTCAAAATGTTCACAGGCTGATAGAAAGGTTAAAAATAGCATTTTATTTAAAGGTGCAGTGTGTAATATTTAGGAGAATTTATTGGCAGAAATGCAATATAACATACAAAACTATGTTTTCAGAGGTGTGTAAAGACCTTACATAATAAGCCGTTATGATTTTATAACCTTAGAACGAGCAATTTATATCTACATACACCGCGGGTCCCCTTACATGGAAGCAAAGAGATGGAAGTCAACATTTAGTGCCACCATGTTTCTATAGTAGCCCTAAACGGACAAACTTCTACAGAGCGCGTTTCGTCAGTACGTTGTTCTACTTCTTCGTTGGTGATTTCGTATGCACGATCGCATTTCACTTTCACTTTTCATCATGATGTTTCATGATGCCAATTTGGTAGACGTCGCCCAACCCTACTAACTGTCATACAAAAAATCTAACTAAAGTCCGCGAATAAACCTGAGACAATGATTAATGAGTAACAATGATATTCGCAATGACATATTGGTTTACTGAATAATTAAGTTAATATTATTCTTTGACTTACCTTTGTATGACTCCTTTCATTCAGTTTATTTTCGTGAATCGACGTTCAGCGACGTTTGATGACAGCAGCCAAGATATGCAGCCTTCGTATGATGCAGCCGTTCGTTTGAGAGGCGCCCATATAAGCTTTGTTTGAACTGAAAACGGCTCTGAATGGGGAGTCGATTCCCCCGACGGAATCGATTCCAACCTTTGGAATCGACTCTCGATTCCCAACGCCTCGGAATCGAGGAATCGATTCTTTTTGGAATTGATTCCCAGCCCTACATTTTAGGCAATTTAGAAAACCGAAAAAAGAGGACGTTAGGTCGCCTGAGTAATATACAACTCGTATGCTAGCTGCTGATGTTACACTAGCTATACGCAAGTTTTGTGTGAGGAACAGGTCAGGATTAAACCGTTATTCCAAGGGCGTAGATTTGCTCTGGACATTGGTGGGGACCTATGACCTATGATTCACTGAAAATCCGGATGCGCGGCCATATTGGAGATAGGGGTGGGAATCTTCAGGCACTTCACAATCCGATCTGATTCCGATTCTGGGAGTCACGATCCGATTCCAAAACGATTCTTGATCTACATTTTGTCCAATTAATTCTTTTGTTGTGCAAATACATCTTTATAACCTTACATTTTAACCAAAATTGCAGTTTCTTTGCTTTTTGTTTATAGTTGGAATCTCTGTATGTCAGTACTGCCATCTTAAAAGTAAAAGAATTCAATTAGGCCACACTCTCAGTTTTCAATATTACTGCACATGGCTACATTCTCATATAAATTTTATATCAAATTTATTTTGTGCAAAATTTACTTTATTTTTTATTATATAAGCAGGCTACTTTTTAAAACAATCACTTATTTAAATAAGTGTTCTTTAAGTATCCAAAATTTTACAGAAAATAGTTTTTCCTTCAGCATTATTGCCGTTTGATTATTACTGATGAAATCATAGACAGTGTCAGCTTTAACAGACTGCATTCACATTAATGCACAGATCTATTTCAATATATCAGATGTTTTGTCCTGCTCTGAAAACATAACTGTGTGAACGCGATGCATCGGAGAATCGTTTTTTTTTCTCCCATCCCTAATTGGAGATGCTCAGATATAAACAACAGCATGGATTGCACTGTAAATGTACTACTGAATATGTTGTTCTGCTAATTTATGTTATTTAAACCACAAAAAAATGTATGGAAACTGCAAAATTATATAGAGAATGACTTAGTAAGCAGAAAAGGGTGCAATATTATGACAAACTGAAATTAATAGGTGGTAAAGATATGTGCAAGCAGTATTAATTAAGATATTACCCTAATATTTCACCTACCTGACCGGAAATGATAAGAACAAGCATGGATGTTGTTAAGATTCTTGCCTTGGAAATCCTGGTTCAGTTTAGCCAACCACAAATGCCTTTTTTTCCTCAGTTTTTTGCACTCTTCTCCTTGATTTGACTTCTTTTGGCAGTCTGTAGTACTTCAGATGTTTTTCCTGGTCCAACTGAGAAGCATTAATCAGCAAAATATGTGAGTTACGCTCGGTTCAGTGGCATTGTTTACATTCAGTGCTGCCAATATTGCCAGACCTGAGGCAATACATCTAACACAAAAAATTTGATTTGATTTAATTTGAAGCGTCTTTAAAAATCTGTGATTGTGTGATCTCTTAATATTCAAGTTTATTTGTATAGGAAATAAATAGCTACTTTATTTCCCATCCTTATAGCTTAAGGATAATATTAGATATTTTTGCATGTCATCTGAAGCCTTTGGAAGTGTATGTCACCTCTCATATGAAAATAACAAAAAATAAATAAATAAAATAAAATAAATAATAATAATAATAATAATAATAATAATAATGTGAATCAACAGTTAAACATTTTGCATTTGGCTGAAGGCTGAACTATAACTAAAAATAAACAGTGGCTCTGTTTATTGTCAGTGAGACTCGTGTTTGTGTTCAGAAACAATCTTAGGCATTTTCTCTCTACTCCACAGCAGCAACATCATCATCAGCACTATCAATCACACAGTGTGAGATCATGCAGTACACCAAAATCACCTGTTACTGGAAAACAGCCGAACACCACCTGAACATCAGCAGCTACAAGCTTCAGATTAACAAGTAAACCACATGTCACACTAACAAAATCATACAAAATTTATCTAGCATGGGTTTTGGGCATGTATCAAATCAATACCGTGGTATTCTTTAAAATACTTTGAGGAACCACACTGATATCATGATATTGGTTGATATTGATTGATGTTTCTGTCTATTTGTCCTTCTGCTATCCATCTATCTATCTGTCTTTCTATCTATCTGTCTGCCTGTCTGTGTCTATCTATTGATGTTTAATTCAGTAGGTTTCTTGTGTTTTAGTGTTAGACGTGGTCAAATGCACTTACACTCATGGTGGCTTTGACTGCTGTGACTATTGTCAACCAGCATGCAAATTTGTGCTGATCAGTGAAACTGATAACTGATAAACATTAAAGTTTTAGGAAACATGTTAAAGCTGCCTAACTCATGTCTCATGCATTATCACTTCACGTTTAATTTGGTTTTTCAGTAGAAATTAATTTACCTAAACATCAATACATAAAACCCTTTTATCATTTTTAGGGGATTTACAAACTAATCTTTTTATTAGTTTTAAGTCATCATGACTCATTGCATTGATTTTTGAAACATCTTTATTTGCTATGCAGTGCTCTTCAATTGCTATATACTTTTTTGCAAATTAGACAAAGTTGTTGATGTTGCATTGTAGGTTCTTCAGATCAGTGTTTTGATTTATGGGTTCTTTAAAGCACCATTTCATTTATTTGCAAGCTTGTAAGTGAGTGTGAATATTCCTGTGTTATTCTGCACAGAACCTATTGTGAAAGTAAACACAGCTTCATCCCGGTGGGTGACTGTACTACCAGTGACTCTAACTGCTCCGTTCAGCCCATCGATTCAGCATTACACTGTTTCTGTGCGGATGTGATAGCATCCACACACTCCGGATTCATACGCTCAGATCCGTACTTCTTTCATGGGGTCAATAAAGGTACTACACATCATGAAACAACATTAACACGCATCCAATGAATGTTTTGCTTTTCAGAATCCATTATGCAAATGAATCAATTCCATCTATTGTAATGTTTACAGTCATTTTTCATCATGCTTTGCACCTGTATCCATTTCTGCCAAAAGCATTTTATATCTGACCACATTAAACAACCTGCAAATAAATCTTTTCTTTTGTATTCCCATTGTTTTTTCTCTCTGCTGCAGTGAAACTGCCTCCTCCACAGATAATAGACCTCAAGCCATCAGAGAGAAAGTCTGGGTGTTTGGAGGTGATCTGGAGAATGGCTGAGAGCTTACCCAAGAATGAGGAGGACCACAAATGGCTCCAAATGGAGTACACAACACACAACCAGGTTTATACATATATGACTTAAATATAAGAGAGAGAGTTCACCTAAAATTCACCTAAAATTAAAATTCTGTCCTCATTCATGTCTTTTCCAATGATTATGATTATGACATATATTTCGGTCTTTTTCTCACACAAAGCTATAGTTTGTCCTCAGAAGGCAGATTGCAGTGCATGACGGCTGTTATGGTGCTTTTGCATTAAAAGCTTGTTCAAAACACCTCTCTATATCTTCCACAGAAAAAAGAAAGTAAACAATGACAGAAGTTTAATTTTCAAAAATAAGTGCAAATAATTGTACTGAATGTGCATTTATTGTGTACCTGAATGTCAAGTCTTCAAAAGCATTTAAAAATCTGTATGTTCAGATAATATAGTATTAATGAAATAAAAGGCCACTCAAGTGCTCTTAAAAGAGTACTCGTTCATGACTATTTCTTAACACACTTAGTACACTTTTAATAAGCATCAAGTTAAAAGTGTAACTTTCAAGTACGTTTTAAATCATTATTTGAATAATCTCTTGTCATGCTTTAAAAAAGCATGCTTATGTTTATGTTTTGTCTAGATGACTAACATGCTAAAACACATGTAAAATACTTGATTATTATTTTAACTGTAGTGAGCAATTTGAATTTATATTTAAACTGTACTAAACTTAAAAATATAGAATAGAGGGAGAGAGAGAGAGAGAGTACTCTTTTCAAAAGTACAACAATGTGAACCTTTTTTCACAAGGTTTAACCAAAATGATATATGCATAGGCCATATATAAGATTAGACCTTTAATAAAACTTTGTTCTATGATCCTGTAGACCCGATCCCAGACTATACAAGCAGCTTCCAAGAAGGTGTTGGAGCTGTGTGACTTACACCCAGGATCCAAGTATACAGTGAGACTGAGAGCTAAGGACAGTCGATCAGACGCTCCCTGGAGCTCATGGACATCTGTAGACACAACCACAGCAGAGAGAGGTGAGACGCTGAGGTTTGATGCTTTTTATTAAGGCTTGAACTCTTAAAATGAGCATGCATTTTCACATGCACCAAACAATTAGTCAAAGCAATACACTACCCTTGAGAAAAAAGTACACCCTAGCATACATTCAAAAAAGAGTAATTATTACAGAAATAATATGCTTAAGAATGGAATGTGATGTTTTCGGACACTTATTTGCATGTTACTTACAATCATATTAAAATATGTTATATTTTAAATATGCATATTACAGAAATTAGTTGAAGTGCTTTTTTTGACTCACTTAAGTACATCTCTATGTGTAATTTCATAATTGTATTATCTTTGAAAAGTGTACAATTAACAGACAAGCATTTATGGGTTAATTAATTTAGACTGGAACTTCGGAGTGGGTTCGTGAATCTTTTGATTCAGATCGGAACTTTAGAGTGGGTTCGCAAATCATTTTGCGTATTGAATGATTTTACAGAGCGCGGATCGGGAATCATTTGATTTGAATCAGAATCACAAATAATTTTATTTTGATCGGAACTTCGGGTTTGCAAATCTTTTGATTTAGATTGGGATTTCGGAGTGCAGATCGCAAATCATTTGATTCAGAACAGAACTTCGGAGAGTGGATCACAAGTCATTTGATTCAGATCAGGACTTCGGAGCACGTTTTGAGCATTATTTGATTTAGATTGGGACTTCAGAGCTGGTTCGTGAATCATTTGATTTAAATCGTATCTCTGCGTATCGTAGATCTTTTGATTCAGATGGGGACTCGAAGCCCATATCATTTTATTGTGATCGGAATCGTTTGATTTAGATTGGAATTTCAGAACACAGATCGCAAGTCATTTGATTCAGATTGAAGAGAGTTTTTATATTTCAGCTATTTGATAGCACCGGCGCCTCATGCACACATATTCATTGCAAACAGCACAGCTTTTCATTATTGAAATAATACACAGAATCACATTGTTACTCCCTGAAAACTAATAACTAGTTATGTTACTTATTTACTTTTAATGGAAAGTAATGCGTTACATTACTTTTGTGTTACTTTTTAAACGTGGGCAGGGCTTGCTTCTTTGTTTTTAATGTAAAACAATTCTAATGTAAAAGCCCTTTTACACCAAAAGTGAAATGAATTCACCTCAGGCTGAAAGAATAAATAGCTACTTTTCCTCCCATACTAAGAAACTGTAAGAAATGAGAAGTGTTTCACTGAGTCACTTCTGTTACCCTAAACAACAGCACAATATTGCACATAATTGTGAAACATCTGTAAAAGTTAAACAGACTATAAAAACTTCCTTCAATTCATGTTGTAGAAATGACGTCATTCATGCGTCCTGTTCAGAGTTGCTGTATGTTTCCCGGCACTGATGTATTTCTTGACCTTTATCCTGAAATCAGATCTGTATTTGTTGTGTAAGTTGTGTTTCGGTTCACACACAGTCTACTGCTAATCTGTGATGAATAAGGCTGTATAAGACAGAACGAGCTAGATATCACACCGAGGGCTACGACTGATGATACACGGGCAACTTTTTGAGCAGTGTTGCTGTGCAGTATTGCCATTAAGAGGCAACCAAGTAAAACATGGCCCATGACCAATCGAAAGTATCCAGATTGCTCATTCTCAATGGGAAAACATTGATTGGCAACATTGCTCAAAAGGTTGCCCCGTGTATCATCAGCATAAATCTCAGTAGCTGTAAAGTTATATTATCCAAAAGCTAAATGATATAATAAGGATTTTATCTGAATGATTTTGATGTAAAAAATGTCGGTCACATATAACTTGTTATTTTATACAATTTTAAAAATCAGTGAGACTTGTGTTTGTGTTCAGAAACAATCTTAGGCACTTTCTCTCTTCTCCACAGCACCACTATCAATCACACAGTGTGAGATCATGCAGTACACCAAAATCACCTGTTACTGGAAAACAGCCGAACACCACCTGAACATCAGCAGCTTCAAGCTTCAGATTAACAAGTAAACCACATGTCACACTAACAAAATCATACAAAATTTATCTAGCATGGGTTTTGGGCATGTATCAAATCAATACCGTGGTATTCTTAAAAATACTTTGAGGAACCACACTGATATCATGATATTGGTTGATACAGAATTATGTTTCTGTCTATTTGTCCTTCTGCTATGCATCTCTCTGTCTATCTATCTATCTATCTGTCTATCTATCTGTCTATCTATCTATCTGTCTGTCTGTCTGTCTGTCTGTCTGTCTGTCTGTCTATCTATCTATCTATCTATCTATCTATCTATCTATCTATCTATCTGTCTGTCTGTCTGTCTGTCTGTCTGTCTGTCTGTCTGTCTGTCTGTCTGTCTGTCTGTCTGTCTGTCTGTCTGTCTGTCTGTCTGTCTGTCTGTCTGTCTGTCTGTCTGTCTGTCTATCTATCTATCTATCTATCTATCTATCTATCTATCTATCTATCTGTCTGTCTGTCTGTCTGTCTGTCTGTCTGTCTGTCTGTCTGTCTGTCTGTCTATCTATCTGTCTGTCTGTCTGTGTCTGTCTATTGATGTTTAATTCAGTAGGTTTCTTTTGTTTTAGTGGTAGACGTGGTCAAATACTTACACTCATGTTGGTTTTGACTGCCGTGACTATTGTCAACCAGCATGCAAATTTGTGCTGATCAGTGAAACTGATAACTGATAAACATTAAAGTTTTAGGAAACATGTTAAAGCTGCCTAACTCATGTCTCATGCATTGGGAGATCACTTCACGTTTAATTTGGTTTTTCAGTAGAAATGCATTTACATAATCATCAATACATAACATCCTTTTATCATTTTTAGGGGATTTACAAACTGATCCTTTTATTAGTTTTAAGTCTACTATTAGTTTTAAGTCATCATGACTCATTGCATTGATTTTTGAAACATCTTTATTTGCTATGCAGTGCTCTTCATTTGCTATATACTTTTTTTGCAAATTAAACAAAGTTGTTGATGTTGCATTGTAGGTTCTTCAGATCAGTGTTTTGATTTATGGGTTCTTTAAAGCACCATTTCATTTATTTGCAAGCTTGTAAGTGAGTGTGAATATTCCTGTGTTATTCTGCACAGAACCTATTGTGAAAGTAAACACAGCTTCATCCGGGTGGGTAACTGTACTACCAGTGACTCTAACTGCTCCGTTCAGCCCATCGATTCAGCATTACACTGTTTCTGTGCGGATGTGATAGCATCCACACACTCCGGATTCATACGCTCAGATCCGTACTTCTTTCATGGGGTCAATAAAGGTACTACACATCATGAAACAACATTAACACGCATCCAACGAATTCTCTGCAGGTTGTAGAAGTATAACACTTTGTCTGGTTCAGAATAGCATACCACCATACTACTCCTTCAAATTCTGTAGTATTTAGGGTGAATACTATGTCTGCTAATTTCTATTACACATTTCATAATACCCACATGACCTGTATATATATTAGAATGATTTCTGAAGGATCATGTGACATTGAAGACTAGAGTAGTGATGCTGAAAATTCAACTTTGCATCAAAGGAATACAATACATTTTAACACATATTCAAATAGAAAACACTTACTTTAAAATGTAATAATATTTACTGTATTTTGCAGACCCCAAACTTAGTGCAGACCCCAACAGTAGTGTATATATTCTACATTTGTAGCATGCTGATGTTAGAAATGTTTGTGACTTATCCAGTTATCCACATTATTTCACATGCTATTTTTAAAATGCATACTATTAATAAAACAGTATGCAGCGTGCAGTACACACATAAAGCAGTATGCTAGTATTCAGGTCAAGTTGTGACAATGCAAATAATGACTAAAGAGAATAAAATGCAGATTTTGTTTAGTCCTTTTATATTGGTGACATCAAAAAATGTTTTTCTTTTCAGAATCCATTAAGCAAATGAATCATTTCCATCTGTTGTAATGTTTACAGTCATTTTTCATCATGCTTTGCACCTGTATCCATTTCTGCCAAAAGCATTTTATATCTGACCACATTAAACAACCTGCAAATAAAGAGTCTTTTCTTTTTTATTCCCATTGTTTTTTTTTTTCTCTCTGCTGCAGTGAAACTGCCTCCTCCACAGATAATAGATCTCAAGCCATCAGAGAGAAAGTCTGGGTGTTTGGAGGTGATCTGGAGAATGGCTGAGAGCTTTCCCAAGAATGAGGAAGACCACAAATGGGTCCAAATGGAGTACACGACACACAACCAGGTTTATACATATATGACTTAAATATAAGAGAGAGAGTTCACCTAAAATAAAATTTTTTTGTAAAATTTTGTCATGTCTTTTCAAATGATTATGATTATGACATATATTTCGGTCTTTTTCTCACACAAAGCTATAGTTTGTCCTCAGAAGGCAGATTGCAGTGCATGGGTCATATAGACAGCTTTTATGGTGCTTTTGCATTAAAAGCTTGTTCAAAACACCTCTCTATATCTTCCACAGAAAAAAGAAAGTAAACAATAACAGAAGTTTAATTTTCAAAAATAAGTGCACTTAATTGTACTGAATGTGCATTTATTGTGTACCTGTATGTCAAGTCTTCAAGTTCAGATATTACAATATTAGATATTACAATATTAATGAAATAAAAGGCCACTCAAGTGCTCTTAAAAGAGTACACGTTGATGACTATTTCTTAACACACTTAAGTACACTTTTAAAAAGCATCAAGGTAAAAGTGTAACTTTAAAGTACATTTTAAATCATTATTTGAAAAATCTTTTGTCATGCTTTAAAAAAGCATGCTTATGTTTATGTTCATGTTGACTAACATGCTAAAACACATGTAAAATGCTTGATTATAATTTTAACTGTAGTGAGCAATTAGAATTTATATTTAAACTGTACTAAACTTAAAAATATAGAATAGAGGGAGAGAGAGAGAGTACTCTTTTCAAAAGTATACTAATGTGAACCTTTTTTCACAAGGTTTAACCAAAAAGATATATGATTAGGCCATATATAAGATTAGACCTTTAATAAAACTTTGTTCTATGATCCTGTAGACCCGATCCCAGACTATACAAGCAGCTTCCAAGAAGGTGTTGGAGCTGTGTGACTTACACCCAGGATCCAAGTATACAGTGAGACTGAGAGCTAAGGACAGTCGATCAGACGCTCCCTGGAGCTCATGGACATCTGTAGACACAACCACAGCAGAGAGAGGTGAGATGCTGAGGTTTGATGTTTTTTATTAAGGCTTGAACTCTTAAAATGAGCATGCATTTTCACATGCACCAAACATTAGTCAAAGCAATACACTACCCTTGAGAAAAAAGTACACCCTAGCATACATTCAAAAAGAGTAATTATTACAGAAATAATATGCTTAAGAACGGAATGTGATGTTTTCAGACACTTATTTGCATGTTACTTACAATCATTTTAAAATATATTTTAAATGCATATTACAGAAATTAGTTGAACTTAAAAGTGCTTTTTTGACACACTTAAGTACATCTCTATGTGTAATTTCATAATTGTATTATCTTTGAAAAGTATATTACTAAATAACAGACAAGCATTTATGGGTAAATGAATTTAGATTGGAACTTTGGAGTGGGTTCGTGAATCTTTTGATTCAGATCGGAACTTTAGAGTGGGCTCGCGAATCATTTTGCGTATTGAATGATTTTACAGAGCGTGGATCGGGAATCATTTGATTTGAATCAGAACTTCTTGCAAATCATTTGATTCAGATCGGGACTTCGGAACGCATTTTGAGAATCATTTGATTTAGATTGAAACTTTGGAGCAGGTTTGCGAATCATTTGGTTCAGATCACAACTTTGGAGAGTGGATCACAAGTCATTTGATTCAGATCAGGACTTCGGAGCACGTTTTGAGCATTATTTGATTTAGATTGGGACTTCAGAGCTGGTTTGTGAATCATTTGATTTAAATCGTATCTCTGCGTATCGCAGATCTTTTGATTCAGATGGGGACTTGAAGCCCATATCATTTTATTTTGATCGGAATCGTTTGATTTAGATTGGAATTTCAGAACACAGATCGCGATTCATTTGATTCAGATTAAAGAGAGTTTTTGTATTTCAGCTATTTGATTGCACTGGCGCCTCATGCACACATATTCATTACAAACAGCGCAGCTTTTCATTATTGAAATAACACACAGAATCACCCAAACAGATAATCTGTATTATAATATTCATTTTTGTTCACTATGTTTTTTTTCCCGTTGATTTTGGAACGTACGAAGCTCAGTTAATTTAATGCTTTAGCTGCAAATACATTGCGAATATGGAAACATTTGGATTTGTGCTGAATGAGAGCGATACGTGAGCCCATAATTTCATTTTAGCTTTAAATTATTTGTTTTGGCTTGTTTATAGCTAGACCCATATTATTACATAATACTTCATTTTATTATATTTATTCATTAGAAATGAATAAGTTATAGTTTTTTGGTTTTGGCTTTTGGTCTGTTCTGAATACGGTTAAATTTAGAGGATATGTTGTGGAGTGCGGGGAACTAAAATAGCCTAGACCATTGTATGTGTGTTTATAATGTTGGTATTATAACATACGCTTTATTGAGAGTAATGCTATTAACAAGCGTATTAATATTAAAATTGTTATTAGCAGTGTTGGGGAAAGTTACTTTTATAAGTAATGCATTACAGTTTTG
>CM070008.1:33596234-33764708 GCA_036247105.1 Cirrhinus mrigala
AAACTCATGCTTGTTTATTGCTTTGCATGTTTATGTGGTCTGATTCATGATTTATTTTTATTTATTTATTTTTTTACATAATTTTCTTACATTATACTCACAAAGTTTTACATTTCCATTAGAAGTTATGTTAAAACAAGTCTTTGCAATGCTGATTTGCAGTGTGGTTCACTTAAACAAGATAATATTTTAATTAAATATGTTTAATTAAAAAAAATAATAAACCCTAAAAAATAAAAAGAAATAAACCAGATTTTATATTACAAATGTACTTTTCATTCTGTTTTATTAAGATCAGAAATAATTGTTATTATATATATATATAATTATATTACTGTGTAATTATTATTATCATGATTATTTTATTCTTTTTTTTAATTACTCCTTAACCATACATATTAAAAACGAATTTTTATTATATTATAAACTTAAATATTAATTAATTAATTAATATTAATTATAAACTTAAAGCACCCTGAGATTTTATGTTTTTAAAAAAATAATATAATGTAGAATAATAATTAACAGCATTTAATATGACACAGAAGTCTAGCTTTGTTCAAGAAGTTAAGGTTTGTTTGGTTATAATGATCTTATAACTACATCTGACTGCAATCAGCATCTTTCTCCACTGACCTGCATTAAAATATGTAGAATTATACATAATATCTAATATCTCTTGGTTTTATGTGTCTATTTCAGCCTGTGTCCTGGCCTGAGGTCAATGGTGTTGTGCTTAGTTACTCAGCATCCTGTCGCAGTGAGCTTAATTTATCCCAGTGGTCCTGTGGCGTCATAAACGCATCCAGATGCTTCTGCATCCTCACCGTGTCTGACGATCCGTGTCGCTGCAGCCTGACGGCGACAAACTCCGCCGGGACGTCGCCTGCAGCTCACATCCACATACCTGCACGTACATGTACAGGTAAATAATTGATGGGATGCTTCAGTGTGTTTAGGATTTTCAGTGGAATTAGATCTGGAATAGATTTTAATGTGCTATAATATAATAATATAATGTAGAAAATAAGCAAAGGGAAAAAAAAGCCCCTTTTTTATTTGTAAAGTATTTAATTTCCTGATTTAATAATAGGCATTTTCTTCATTGAATTATTGCAGATAACATACAGCCCAGCTGTACTTCTAGTAAAGTCTTTTGTTATCTTGTTGTTTACCTCTTTCTTTTTCTGTCTGTTGTTTTACAACAATTCATCAGGCAAGTTAAGTCATGCTCTCAACCAGGATGGAAAACTAACATGCTGCTAAAAACACAAAGCAACTTTTTTGTGGTTGTTTAATGAAACAAAATAATTACTGGAAACCATGCGGTCATTTATCCCAGACTTGTGTCCCACTTCCTTTCCTAGAACTTCCGCCTCCTCAAAATATCAGCGTCACCCCATTGGACGACACTCGATTGAAGGTGGAATGGAAAGCTGCACTGAACCAATCAGAGAGCGGCTTTGTGGTGCAGTGGACTTCTGTGCCTTACAGTGAACCAAACAGCCTGCACTGGGAACATATGAAAGAAACTGCAAGAAGTTTCATTATTACAGGTCTGAAAAAATCACTTAGTTTCCTATAGAAATCATATAGTCATTTTTTGTTTTAATATGACAGAGGGGGATTGGTGAGGATTCACATCATGCAAATTAACATTAATATAATATATACATGGGATTAATATATTTGTTTTTATATTATATTATATTATATTATATTATATTATATTATATTAATATATTATTTTTGACTACTTTTTTATTTAATTAGAAATAAAATATGATAATATCTTAAATATTATTATTGTTGTTGTTGTTGGTTAGTTATATATTGAATGGGAATTTGGGCATTTTTGTCCTTAACTGAAAGGCCATGCTTGATTTTTAAGATATTATATTGTAGTTTTTTTTAGTAATAATTATTGTTTAATGATACAACTACAACAGAATAGTGTTAGTTCATGTCTGTATGTGTGTGTTTCAGGTCTTCAACCCGAAGTGCCATATAATATCTCGGTCACGAGTCTCTATGGGCGAAAGGCAGGAAGTGACTTGTCAGCCATTGCTTTCACACGGGAAGGAGGTCAGATATTACCTTGAAAAATGTGCATTTATTGGAACTGAGGGTGTGGTTGTATTGCAGTAGTATTCGTTAGCTCTTTTGCCACTATATCATCCTTATGCTTTTTTTTTAAGATCTGTTTTTTTTTTTTTTAAATAGATAAGCATATACGAATAATTATCAATATATTGCTTCTTTAAATATTAAAATGTATTTATACAACAAAACATACAATATTATACTTAGATTTTTTTAGCATTTTTTTTTTTAAATGCTACTTTTTTTAATAGATTTATAAGATTGCATATTAACTGCACTTAAACAAGAAAAAAAACATTTCAATCTATATATACTATAGCAACTGTACATAAATACTGGCAGATCTGCATGTCATAATTTTGCTAAATTAAATATGCTGTGAAAGATGTGTATCTATAAAAATATATTATAAATATTGTATATTTTTTATAAGGTGTTATTCTCAAATCACCGGTTCCCATTGTGACAACATGCCCCAGTTACCCTTAAACATAATTTGTTTTGTTTTCTGTATATTATTTTCTTTTTTTTCTAATCATTTTCTTACCAATTAAGATACTTAAGATACAAAGATACAAGAAAAGGTAGTTAACCAAAGAAAGTCTGTCAATATAATAATAAATAACAGAACAAAAAAAACATGCAGCTGTTCATGGCAACACCTGTATTTAAATATGTATAACAACATGAACATGTGTTTTCATAATTAAAGTTAGTCTGCAAAAAAAGACACTTTGAATCAGTAGGTAGGAACATTTAAAGGGGTAATTCACCCAAAAATGAAGACTCTGACTTTTTTTTTTTACTCACCCTTAGGTTCCAAACCTGTATGAATTTCTTGCGGTAACCAACAGGGTTGCCAGGTTTTCACAACAAACCAAAAAAAATAAAAATACTACTCAAAACTATCTCAAAATTAGCCCAATCCTAATTCAGGTTATGGGAGGGGGTTGTCCCCGCATTGTGGGTGGTAAAATACGTTTTAAAATAGGTTTTAGCGGGGTTCTCTGGTAAAATTTGTATTCCATGGAGCTTAATACGACGTTATTGTGGTTGTTTCAACCCACGGACATGAAAAACAGCCCGCTGCAACAGTTTTAAAGTAGCCCAATTCCGTGGGAATACCACCGAGTTGGGAACACTGGTAACCAAACAGTTGACAGTAGCCATTGACTGCCATCATATGGACAAAAATACAATTGAAGTCAATGCGGCAACTCTTTGGTTACCCACATTCTTCGAAATATCGTCTTTTGTGTTCAACACAAGAAAGAAATTCTTACAAGTTTGGAACAACTTAAGGCTGACAAAATGATGACAGAGTTTTCATTTAGAGTGAACTATTCCTTTTAAGGAGAAGTCCACTTCCAAAACAAAGATTCACATATAATGTACTCACCCCCTTGTCATCCAAGATGTTCATGTCTTTCTTTCTTCTGTCATAAAGAAATTATGTTTTTGAGGAAAACATTTCAGCATTTTTCTCCATGTAATGGACTGATATGGTGCCCCGATTTTGAACTTCCAAAATGCAGTTTAAATGCGGCTTCAAACGATCCCAAATGCGGTTGTAAACGATCCCAGCCGAGAAAGAAGGGTCTTATCTAGCGAAACGATTGGTTATATTCATAAAAATAAAACAATTTATATACCTTTTAATGTCAAACGTTCGTCTTGTCTTACTCTGCCTGGAATGTTTTTTTCCCGGTTCATGACAGTTAGGGTACGTCGAAAAACTCCCATCTCATGTTCTCCCTCAAAATCGTCCTATATTGCTGTTTTACCTTTTTTGTTAAAGGGGTCATCGGATACTAAGTTCACTTTTTCATGTTGTTTGAACATTAATGTGTGTTGGAAGTGTATGTACAAATCTACCCTATAATGATAAAAATCCATGCAGCGGTTTTTAATTAATCTGTAAAAATAATATCCCCTTTTTCAAATCGAGCCGTTCTCAGATGCCTGTCGGTGTGGCGTCACACCAACAGAGGCCGCTCCCACAATAGTTGATTGACATGAGCTCTTACCTCAGATCAGCTGTCACAGTCCAGTAACCTTCCATGTTTTGATGCCAGAGCAGGGATGTAAGTTAGACAAGAATATCTCAGATTGAACGATTGAGGTGTTGTGGTGCTGGATGTAGTAATGAACATAGTGGTCATCATTTACTCCCAACATCTGAGCCGCTGAAGATGCAGTAGATTACGTTTGTTTGTGAATGGAATGCGCCTCCCGATCTACATATATCCGTCTATGTTCGCGCAAATCATTTGTGATCCAGCTTCACTTACAGCAGAAGTGTGTATAAACGTTTTTTTATGAATCTTTGCGATTGCCTTTCCTTATAACGTGGTAGTTAGGAAGTTTAGCGGCTAAACGCGACTAAATGCGGCTAATGTAAACAAGATCGTCTTTCCACAGAGAGAAGAGAGGGGCGGGGTGAGCAGAGCTCATTTGCATTTAAAGGAACAACCCCTTAGAATGAGATGATTTTTGCAGAGCTGATTTTGGCAAGGTAAAAAGGTGTTGTTTTAAAAAACCATTGAGAATTTTTAATCAATGTATATTAGAGACTTTTCATTAAGACCCTAAAGAATCATATCAACTTGTGGAAAATGGGCATCCGATGACCCCTTTAAGGGTGTTTGATCTTCTTTGCATGTTCACTTTGCAAAGACTGGGTCGGTACTTCTGCAGCGATGTAGGATGATTTTGAAATGATTTTTGAAGTTAAGGGAGAAAATACAATCAGAGTTTTCGACATGCCCTAACTCTCTTGAGCCAGAATACAGAGTTCAGGGAGAATGAGACAAGACGAGTGTTTGAGATTAAAAAGTATTTAAATTGTATTTTTTTTTAAATGAAAATAACCGATCGTTTCGCTAGATAAGACCCTTCTTTCTCGGCTGGGATTTGGGATCGTTTGAAGCCGCATTTAAACTGCCTTTTGGAAGTTCAAAATCGGGGCACCGTATCAGTCCATTATATGGAGAAAAATCCTGAAATGTTTTCCTCAAAAAACATAGTTTCTTTACGACTGAAGAAAGAAAGACATGAACATCTTGGATGACAAGGGGGTGAGTACATTACATGTGAATCTTTGTTTTGGAAGTGGACTTCTCCTTTAATGCTCTCTCATGTGGATGATCAATGCATTCCTGTGTTTCAGCGCCCTCTGTCGGTCCAGATATGACAGTGCTGAAGATCAGCAGCAGTGGTGTTTTTCTGAAATGGGACCCTGTTCCTTTAGAGAAGCTTCATGGCATAATTAAGAACTACACCGTTCTGTACAGCATAAATGGCAAAGACAAAAGTAAGATGGAAATGTTTCTTTGCAAAATGTTTATTAAAGGGGTGGGAATTAAATTAGTGCAAGTAAATGATGAAAGAACTCTCATATTTGAGTTTGACACTCGTGTTTTTGAAGGGGAGATGGTAGGCCATCTTGTTGAACAGACATCTCTCAGTGGACTGATGGAAGGAACCTATAACATCTGCGTAATGGCTCATACTGCAATAGGGGCCGCCACTGGGCCCTGTCAGATGGTGGTTGTGGGTAAGAATGACAACAGTTGATTTTTTTTAAACATTCTCGCCTGTATAAACACAGTGTTATCTTTAAACCTGTTTGTGTGTGTCCACAGGGCTTGAGGATGTACAAGTGATTCCCATACTTCTGTGTGCACTTCTGCTGTGTTTTCTCATTCTAATTATTCCAGTATGCTTGAGGGTGAGGTAAGAAAATGTGTAAAATTATGATTCAGTTATTAAATACATACTCATTAAAGGAGGACATTAATAAAAGTGGTTCTTTTTCAGTAGATGTGGGTTACTGATAGCATATTAAAACTTTTATTTATTTAATACGACATCATGCACTAACATGCAGTCTATACAGTCACTGTTTATTGTCGTCTTTTAGGATTAAACAGTGTCTGTTTCCGACTGTACCAGACCCTTCAAAAAGCAGCCTGTCCGTCTGGTCTAACACTAAACCGTGTCAGGTAAGATCAAATACATTAAAAGCCACATGCTATTAGGAAGATGCACCTCATTGCATCAATAATGGTTTTGGTGACTGAATTGTGTTTCTCTTGCTGCCAGCAGGGGGAGTTGTTGTGTCTGGAAAGATAATTTCTTCCAAATTAATATACAAAGATGTTGCCTAAGGATATTTATAAAGCCATAAAGCTTGACTTAGGCTCACAGCAGGGTCAGCTGAATCATTATGAATCATAATGCATTCATGACAGTATTAATTTCCACAATTTATAAATGTTGTTGTTATTAATATTAATAAGAAATGTTTGTATTATTTTTAAAATATTATTATTATTATTCTATAATATTTTGTATATATATTGATATATAATCACAATATTTTTGGCCAAATTGTGCAGCCCTGCAAACATGCACAGCAAACCTGGTGTGTGTGTTTTTTGTTTAATTGCGATCACAATTTATTATTATTAATAATAATAATTATTATTATTATTATTATATGCAATTCAAGAAATATTTATATAAAAATATTACATATTAAATATAAAAATATTTTATTTATATTTATGCATCTTATGAATTGACATTTTATTTAGATTATTGAGTGTATATGTGCCCTAGTAAAAAAAGTAAGATGTTTAAAATACATTTATTTCATACTAAGTATAGTTCAAACCTATTAACATTTAACAATTTATTTACTGACGTAACACAAGATACATACTGATTAAAAAATTGCAATTAAACTTTATTTGGAGTACTACTTGTGCACAATGCACATTTATATTAATGCACATTAATATTAAGCCTAAAAGGTTTTAATGTCACTATTCGTGAGGATTGTCTGATCTTTAAATAATATATGTCTTTAAATGCAAGATATAACTATATATTTATACTATGCAAGGCATACTTGGAATAGTTCCACTTTTAGCACAATCAAATATACTTCAGTGTTTCTTTAGTCGGACCTCAGCGCATCTTCTGCACAATTAAAGTGCATTAAGTACATAATTAGTTGTTCCAGTATAGCCGACTTTAGTATACCAAAACTACAATTGCAAGCTGTTTAAATGTACATAAATATGTAAACGTATTTGGAGTATGCTTAGCATGACATATATGTATTTCAAATACATCTTAGTATATTTATGTATGTATATTTGTGTATATATGAAGAGTTCATTTGCAAAAACATAACTTTTTTTTAACAGTTTTCAAATGTTTTTTCATTGTGCATTCCAATTAACCTCAATCAAACTGCAGTTGGGTTATTTTGATTAAGTAAAAATAATTAAAAATACAGCTAACTAACACAATAAAACACAATAATAACATGATAAAATTAAAAAAAACATGATTTTTGAAAACAAACCACAACAAGATCATTTTCATTCAGTTTTCTTTTCAATCTTCAACAGCATAAGATACCATCCTTGTCGCCCATGAGCTCCATCATCTCTGTGGGTCCAGCTACAATCTATCAGGATTATTGTGATAAAGACTACGTCCCTGTGCAGGTGTTCACCTACCAGACTGTTCCACATGACAGCAATGAGATCGAAACCAAGACCTACAGCAGCACTTCTGCTACAACATACCAGGACACTAAATTCACACCAGTTCAAGCTTTCCCGAAACATTTCCTCAACCAGAGCTACACCATGCCAGACCAAGTCATTCCTGCTGTATATGAAGAAGAGCCACAGCCTGGATCTGACGATTTCTTGTTTGATTCGCTCTTCCCCCACAAAAGAAATCAAGCAGATTTATGCGGCTACATCCACGTGTCTCAGAGCTACGCGCCGGTCATTACGATGGTAGACGCATACAGGACTCTCAACCTGGATGAGTGTCCGCAATTCCAACAGGTTTTACCGGAGGACACCAGCACGTAGTTCACTGCAGCGTAAAGACAATGAGTCTTACATGACTGGGATTTCACAATCCCATTCTCTCCAGCCTGCCACAACATGAGCCCTCATATAAACTACCATCTCTGTGTGCTTTCTGATTGACAGAAATACACAGGCTTGTGCAGTAATGGGATAGTTGGAATGGCATAAGGCTGGTACGTAAAGCTGGATGCAGTTAAAATCAGAAATGTGTAGACAGCCTCAGTCAATTACAATAGTTGCACTGGACTTACAATAGTTTAATGGGCAGGTTCAAGAGATTGCATCCGATTGCTGTTCTGCCTGATACTTGAAAATGAATTGTGAGGTTTTTCCAAGCAGCCTTTTTATCTGAGCACCTCCCGTCAGATCTCATCCAGGTCAAGGACACCACATGAGGGCCGCTAGTCATTTCCACATGTGACAACTCTCTCACAAAACCACTCTGGTTGTGTCAAGTGTGCATAAACCGCTGATACCAGTTGCCAGATGCATGGAAAAAATGTGCCAGGTAGGAAAATTTGCTTTTGTTGCATGGAAACTTGGCCTATGTTTGCTATTTCTGAGATAAAAAAGTGCCATTTTACTGGTGACATCATATTGCTTTTCTTGTTTGTATTAGCAAATGGTGCTTGAACAATACAAGTGTCCACATCATGGTACTTTCGTATTGTGATATTTGGTTAAATATGACTTTTTTAATGTGGAATTAGTCATCGTAAACCCTTCCATTTCTGTTGACACAATAAAGGACAAACAGCCCCAGACGGGAGAATGCATTCCCTCTTGTGGGACTGGTGACATCATGGACACCTTGGAATTATATGGGCCTGTTTAACTGAAAAAGGACTGTTTTTTATGTTTTTGTTGTGTATTTTAGATGTAGCACTGCTGCTTGCATTATACCTGTCGTCTCCTGCTTTTTGCTCTGTCCTGGTTCCCTCTGTTAACTATTTGGCTGATAGATGAGTTTATGACCGTTCTGGATATCAGACAGAATCGAGTGTTAACTGGTTTTGGACAACAGACAAAGCTAAATTCCAACTGGTTTTGAATATCAGACAGAACTCAGTCCTAACTGATTTTAGGTATCAGAACTCAATCACAGCTGGTTTTGGATATCAGACAAAAACAAAATTTTAATTGGTTTTGCATAACAGACAAAACTGAATTTTAATTGGTTTGGGATATCAGACAGAACTCAATCCTAACTGGTTTTAGGTATCAGACAGGACTAACTGTTAACTGGTTTTGGACATCAGACAGAACTCAATCCTAACTGGTTTTAGCTATCAGACAGACCTAAATGTTAACTGGTTTGGGACATTAGCCAGAACTCAATCCTAATTGTTTTTAGGTATCAGACAGGACAAAATGTTAGCTGGTTTTGGACATCAGACAGGACTCAATCCTAACTGGTTTTAGGTATCAGACAGAGCTCCATCTTAACTGGTTTTAGATATCAGACAGAACTCAATCCTAACTGGTTTTAGGGATCAGACAGACCTAAATGTTAACTGGTTTTGGACATTAGACAAAACTCAATCCTAACTGGTTTTAGGTATCAGAGAGGACAAAATGTTAGCTGGTTTTGGACATCAGACAGGACTCAATCCTAACTGGTTTTAGGTATCAGACAGAGCTCAATCTTAACTGGTTTTAGATATCAGACAGAACTCAATCCTAACTGGTTTTAGGTATCAGACAGGACAAAATGTTAGCTGGTTTTGGACATCAGACAGGACTCAATCCTAACTGGTTTTAGCGATCAGACAGAACTCAATAGTAACTGGTTTTAGATATCAGACAGAACTCAGTCTTAACTGGTTTTGGACTTCAGACAGAACTCAATCCTAACTGGTTTTAGGGATCAGACAGACCTAAATGTTAACTGGTTTTGGACATTAGACAAAACTCAATCCTAACTGGTTTAAGGTATCAAAGAGGACAAAATGTTAGCTGGTTTTGGACATCAGACAGGACTCAATCCTAACTGGTTTTAGGTATCAGACAGAGCTCAATCTTAACTGGTTTTAGATATCAGACAGAACTCAATCCTAACTGGTTTTAGGTATCAGACAGGACAAAATGTTAGCTGGTTTTGGACATCAGACAGGACTCAATCCTAACTGGTTTTAGGGATCAGACAGAACTCAATAGTAACTGGTTTTAGATATCAGACAGAACTCAGTCTTAACTGGTTTTGGACTTCAGACAGAACTCAATCCTAACTGGTTTTAGGTATCAGACAGACCTAAATGTTAACTGATTTTGGACATTAGACAAAACTCAGTCCTAACTGGTTTTAGGTATCAGACAGGACAAAATGTTAGCTGGTTTTGGACATCAGACAGGACTCAATCCTAACTGGTTTTAGGTATCAGACAGAGCTCAATCTTAACTGGTTTTATATATCAGACAGAACTCAATCCTAATTGGTTTTAGGGATCAGACAGAACTCAATAGTAACTGGTTTGAGGGATCAGACAGAACTCAATAGTAACTGGTTTTAGATATCAGACAGAACTCAGTCTTAACTGGTTTTGGACTTCAGACAGAACTCAATCCTAACTGGTTTTAGGGATCAGACAGACCTAAATGTTAACTGGTTTTGGACATTAGACAAAACTCAATCCTAACTGGTTTAAGGTATCAAAGAGGACAAAATGTTAGCTGGTTTTGGACATCAGACAGGACTCAATCCTAACTGGTTTTAGGTATCAGACAGAGCTCAATCTTAACTGGTTTTAGATATCAGACAGAACTCAATCCTAACTGGTTTTAGGTATCAGACAGGACAAAATGTTAGCTGGTTTTGGACATCAGACAGGACTCAATCCTAACTGGTTTTAGGGATCAGCCTGAACTCAATAGTAACTGGTTTTAGATATCAGACAGAACTCAGTCTTAACTGGTTTTGGACTTCAGACAGAACTCAATCCTAACTGGTTTTAGGTATCAGACAGACCTAAATGTTAACTGATTTTGGACATTAGACAAAACTCAGTCCTAACTGGTTTTAGGTATCAGACAGGACAAAATGTTAGCTGGTTTTGGACATCAGACAGGACTCAATCCTAACTGGTTTTAGGTATCAGACAGAGCTCAATCTTAACTGGTTTTATATATCAGACAGAACTCAATCCTAATTGGTTTTAGGGATCAGACAGAACTCAATAGTAACTGGTTTGAGGGATCAGACAGAACTCAATAGTAACTGGTTTTAGATATCAGACAGAACTCAATCCTAACTGGTTTGAGGGATCAGACAGAACTCAATCCTAACTGGTTTGAGGGATCAGACAGAACTCAATAGTAACTGGTTTTAGATATCAGACAGAACTCAGTCCTAACTGGTTTTGGATATCAGACAGAACTCTGTTAACTAGTTTTGGATATCAGACAAAATTCAATCCTAACTGGTTTTAGCTATCAGATAGAACTCAATAGTAACTGGTTTTGCATATCAGACAAAACTACAGATCCAGTCTTTTAACAAGATCCCGTCAGAAGAGGTCAAATTACCACATTTGTGTTGTCAGCCTATATATGAATGTAAGCTATTTTAGTTTGTGAATCAGACTGGTAACCTGGAAAGCTGTGAAAAACAACATAGCCCCCCTGATCTGAACTATATATATTATTTTATTTCCTACTGAAAAGATTTGAGCAATGCCATTCCAAAATAATGTCAAAGGTTTATTTTTGTGAACTGTATCTGAAGATAAACCAGATTCTGCGGAAAAGGAAAGGACAGTGAGAGGGACACTCGGAATCGGGAACATTTTGTTGGGAATGCTGTGGCTTTGGGCCAGAGTTCACCACCACCGGTCCATTTTTCCTGCGACTGGAATTCCCGATAAAGTCCCTCTTTGTTTGGACAGAGACGGGCCAGGGCAGTGTCACACATACATCCGGCTCTAGAGAGTTGATCTTTGGCGACAGGAGTACAGATCGACCGCGTGCCAGAGCTGGTGCAGCAATATTTATTGTGGATGAAATGTGCTATTGTTGACAGCAGATGGATATTCACACTGACCTGCCAGAGCCGTGCGGTCCGTTTCTGCATAACATGCTCCATGCATTCCACCATTCCATCGGGAATTTGTCAGTCTGTGAATATGGCTCAAAAAGGAATGGATTAATACTTAGAACAATATTTGTCATTCCTGTAGTGATGTTGAGAAACTCAAGTCTCTGTACAGTATGTATATTTTTTCTAAAAAAAAACGTTATTGTTATTTGTCTAATAAAGTGAACAGAAAACACCTTGTCTTATTGTTTTCTCAAGTCACAAAGGTTAATATTTGAAAGTAAACACTGTAAATCTTTCTTAATTTGAGAAAATATATGCATTTAAATAAGCTTTACACATACTGAGTGCTTTGAAATGCCAGCATACAGTATGTTGGACTTTGGTTATATTTACTGATACATCTTGGGTGTGGTGATTGATCATAGGTGAGTTTCCTTTGCACTTTGACTGCAGTGGAGATCTTACAGTATGTGCATGGAGAAATTAGTATAAAAAGTGTCTTTTTTGTGTGCACATTTGGTAACTTTGGGTATTTCTGTATTAAACTTCCCTAACGTCAACAGAACAATAGCACAACCTGACAAAACATCCTTGGGAAGAAGGAAGAAGGTTCATAAAAGAGCATGATCATTTAAAAAAAAAAAAGCATTTTTTTTGAGAATTCTGTCCTTTAAACTAAAATATAATTGCATTATTGCGATATCTGTTGTATTAAATAGTGATCACAATAACACACTGACACAGTGAAATAGGGTTGACTACACAATGAAAGTAAAAGGCTGGATTGTGTTATCAGGACAATGTTTTTCCAGAAATAAAAGGTTGAGGCAAGTTGCACTTCACATAAACGTAGGGTATATTTTATGGTTTTGGCTTCGGATCTCATCCGCATCCAGCTATTTTTAGCTGTACAAAACAGCTTGTTTTGCTGCTTGATATTGTAAATTGGTGTGTCTTACCATATTATTTTAATGTATTATCTTTATTATAAACACACTGGTTTTACTGTTTACTGCACATTGTTATTCTTCTTGTTATTTCCCCATAGTGGCTACTGAACTGGAAGTCTCACCCATAAACTTACTTCTACATTAAAGTGTGGATACAGTTTATTAATTAGACTATAAATAGCCAAAGATATTGTTACTTTTACATTTTCTATTAAATATTTACATAACAGTTTTGCAATTTACATTTAACCTATAATAACGGTTTAATGGCAGTTTTCATTGTGACAACTTACCCCGTCACAAAGAGTCAGTGTATTTAATAAACTGCAATAGAGGGTTTGCACATACATCACGATTAATCAGTTACCCGGATGCCCGGCCATATTGAAGATACTTGGATGTAAACAACAGCATGGATTGCACAGGTAAATGTACTACTGAATATGTTGTTCTGCTAATTTATGCTGTCTAAACCATGGGAAGCTGCTAAATTATATAGAGAAGGACTTAATTTTAATATTTCACCTACCTGACCGGAAATGATAAGAACAAACACGAATGTTGTCAAGATTCTTGCCCTTAAGACCGTTTTTTGCACTCTTCTCCTTGATTTGTTATAACTTTTAGCAGTCTATAGTACTCCAAAAGTTTTTCCTGGTCTGACCAATTAGTACAGCCCAAAACATGACAATAATTGACCATTTTCAGCAGTAATAATCAGCAAAATATGCGAGTTTTGTTTGTTTCAGCGGCATTGTTTATGTTCATTCATTGCCGCTAATCGCCAACTGATGACGCATTGGGAAAACACTCTATACTTTATTAAATCAGATTAACTACTATTACTATTTTTACATTTTATAAAGTATATTAATTAAAAAAAAATCACACGTAGTTTCTTATAATTAAGTATACGTTTTTTTTGTTTTTTTTTAAATGACTTATAAATAATATACAATATATAAATTATAATGGATGTAACAGATGTAACAATTAAAAAGTAATTAATTATCATTTATTGATACATTAGCACTAGAAATATTATATTGTCATATATGTGTTTGCCTGTAACACAATGCTAGTCTAATTTGACCGAGTTAATCTTGTATTATATTAAAGTGTGTGTGAGAGAGTAAGAAAGAGAGAGAGCGAGAGAGAACATGGATATGACGTCAGCAGTGGGCGTGTACCTGAGCGAGTAAAGTCACTTCAAACTGTGAGTGGTTCAGTCTCCACTCTTAACGCGACTCGTGAACTCGCGTGAAACTCGCGTCCGTGAAATTACGCAGTGCGGACGCGTTACATCATTAGCGCACCTTAACGCAGGTGACACACAGGACACCCGGAAGAACACGCGCATCGACTATCACACGAGTCACTTGAGTTTCAGTCAAGCCCAGAAGAGCCGAGCAGATCACAGTCATGTCAGACCTCAGGAAGAACAAGCTGTTTATGGTGCTGATGGATGTCGTGTGTGTGCTCGTGGGTAAGTCTGATCTTTTGTTACGTCTACATTTCTGTCTTACATGATCTGAGGCAGATGGTTGTGAAATCCAGCCTAAGTTTACAAAAGTTCACCTGCCACCTTTAACTCTTGCTTTCCATTGGATACACGCATATTAAATCTGTCTTAATGACTATGACTGTGGTGAATCTTAAAAGGAAATGCTAGGTTTTATAAATGCTTGAAAAATGTTCATAACATCTTCTAAAATTCTTTTTTTTTTAAATGACACAAATTAATCATTACTTTCAAAACCCTTACAAATTCAAGATTACCTTATATATATATATATATATATATATATATATATATATATATATATATATATATATATATATATATATATATATATAACACACACAATGTAATTTATTTATTTATTTGTTTGTGTACACATATCGTGTGTTAAACATTTCTTATCATAGTTGGTCAATTTGACTTGAACATCCATGTTCATAAAAGGTCAAAGGTCAACATTTAGAGTTTTATTCATTTTCTGAAAATAAAAGATGTATAAGATTTTTTTTATGAATTGCAGTTTTACACTGTCAAGTTTTTTTTTTTGTTTTTTAAAGAAGTCTCTTCTGCTAACCAAGCCTGCATTTTGATCCAAAGTACAGCAAAACAGTAAAATTATGAAATATTTTTACTATTTAAAATAACTGCTTTCAATCTGAATGTATTTTAAAATGTAATTTATTCCTATGATCAAAGCTGAATTTTTAGCATCATTACTCCAGTCTCATAATCCTTCAGAAATCATTCTAATATGCTGATTTGCTAGTCAATAAACATTGTATTTTTATTATTATTAGTGTCAACATTTAAAATCAGTTGAGTACATTTTTTTCAGGATTCTTTGGTGAATAGAAAAATCCAGAGATTAGAGAAAGAGATTAAAGAAGTGAATACTTTTATTTAGCAAGGATGCTTTAAATTGATCAAAAGTGATGATAAATACATTTATAATGTTAAGAAAATTCTATTTCAGATAAATGTTGTTCTTCTGAACTTTCTATTCATTAAAGAAACCTGAAAAAAAGTGTTTTTAACAATTTTTTTTTTTTTTTTAGCAGCAAATCAGTATATAAGAATGATTTCTAAAGGATCATGTGACTGGAGTAAAGACACTAAAAATTCAGCTTTGAATTTTCAGGAATAAATTACATTTTAAAATAAATTCAAATAGAAAGGCATTATTTTAAATAGTAAAAATATTTCAAAATTTTACTGTTTTTGCTGTACTTTGGATCAAATAAATGCAGGCTTGGTGAGCAGAAGAGATTTCTTAAATAAATATTAAAAATCTTACTGTTCAAATTAATTTTTTTTTTTTAAATGAATATCCAATCTTACAACCGGTGTCTTTTTTTAATTTACTCTAGTGACTGGCGTATATAGCGTAAGAGGTAAAATGTTGAGCAATGTAATGCCTGAAGTGTTCATATGTCTAGTGTATTTCATCCCAAAGCAACAAATGGAGAAATTACAGAAACATACCAAGGATGCGACCAAGACTGGGTGGAGAAATCTGACAATGCAAGTTATTTTGAACATTGTGTCTCCCTCACTGTGTGTAGGATGGTTGCATCCTTTGTTATTTACCTTGTATGGTGTTAATACCGTGGTATGTGAATCGTACCATATTAGATTGCTGTTGTAAATGCATTTGTTTTTACATGCTTTTCTGAATTAATACTAAAATGTTCATTACAAATTATATTATGACATGATGATCATGATCTCAGTTGTTCCAAAGAGCATCCTGAGCTTCAGCGGAAGCAAGAAAGTCTGTTTGCGCAACAAGATCAATGTCACTAGTTTGCTTACTTGTTTAGTGACCTAGAACTGGAAAATCGTTCAGTTTACATCAAAACAAGATTTGTATTACACTGTCTCATCAATCAATATTTTTACCATCTGATAAAGTCTTTTATAAGTCATTACACCATGGATCTTCTCGTAAGTTCAGAGCTTGTTCACACATGCAGTGCTTTATTTGAAATGAATCAGTCTTACAAAAAGAGCTGGTGCTGTTTATTTCCTTAATGATTAGTTCAGATGTAGCAATCATTTTAACTGTGGCTCCTCACATATGTTCTCCTCACATATTCACACTCGTACTCCTCCTATGCTGGTGCATCTCTGATTTGAGCTCTTTGTTGTGAGGATTCAGCTTTATATTTGCCCACTAACTATTATTTGAGGCAGCACATAACACCTGTAATGTTACACTGGTGAAATGAACCACGCAAGCATTATCTGATGCACTCAGCTGCATCCTCTGAACCACAATTCATCACAGTAACAATAGCGACCTGTAGGAGTGTCTCCATCAACGCGTGATTACAGCTGAAAGGAACAATGCCTTCTACATACTGCAGCTCATATATGCTTCAGTTCATCTGTGTGGTCTGTCCAGATGACTCAGCATGGAGTCAATAGCATTTGTAAATCAGTTTCACTTGGTTCACTTGGCATGAGTCAGATTTACATCCAAGACGTGTTCATTAACAGCTGCTGACTCAGCAAACTCTCTCACAGATGAAAACTGATGAGTCTTAAGATCAGGATGTCAGTGCCAGGATTGGTGTGTTGGAATCTGTTTTCAGTTAAGCAATAGTTCACCCGAAAATGGTGATTCTGTCATCATTTGTGTTCGAAATGATGACAAAAAGAATAATAAAAGCACTGTAAATGTAGCCGTATTACTTATGCACGATATTGCAAGTGTTCTGAAAAGTAACTATGGCAGACAGGAAGTTTAGTTTATTCCTCAAATGGCTTCAAAAGACTTGTGTCTGAATTGTATGCAACGGTGTCCGTCTGCTTTTCAGCGACCTTGGCTTTTTGCCATTCTTTTTTCCTTAACAGGATTTAAAAAAAGTCTTTGTTAAAAAGTTATAAGCAGCAAACTAACCAGCTATGAGATGAATCACAACAATGCAAATGCTGATTTGAAGCAGAAACCTTGCAAATCTGACAAAAAACAAACAAACAAACAAAGGAACAAGACTATACTTAATGGTTTTAATGAGAGAAATAACTACAATTACATGCAGCATTGCATGTATGTAGTCAAATTAAAAATGATAGAGACATATATAGAATGATTGATTCAAAGGGATAGTTCATACAAAAATTAAAATTCACCCTTAAGTTGTTCCAAACCTGTTTGAGTTTTTTTCTTTTGTTGAACACAAAAGAAGATATTTTTAAAAATGCTGGTTACCAAACAGTTGACAGCCATTGACTTCCATAACTTGGAAAAAAATATATGGAAGTCAATGGCTACTGAACTATCCCTTTAGAATGTTGTATTATATATAGAAACAATATATTTTATGTTTTTTGCAGAATGTGCATATATATGAAAATATTTAAGTAGTTTAAAGCACAGTGAGACTAAGATTTTGGGCATTAAAGATTTGTTTTGGTGTTAGAATTTTTTAGAGATTTATTTTTAATTTTAGAAAACTGTTGTTTTGTTTTCGTATAATTCCATTGATTAAACATAAATGTTTAAAAAATAAGTTGAAATAATGTGGATTGACTGCTTCAACAAAAGCATATACCACTGTAGCTCACAGTTATTGTAAAAAAATTAATTCCCATGCAAAAAAAAGTTTTTTTTTTTTATTTTATTTTATTTTATTTTTTAAATTAATTATTTATTATTATTATTATTATTATTATTATTATTATATATTTTGCTTCCAGAACCAAACTGTTACAGTTTTGGTATTTATTTATTTATTTATTTGAATAAATAACAACAAAATTTTACAATTTGGGTTGACTTTTACTTTAAAACAACTGTAAACAAGGCAAATGTCTATATAGTAGGGCTGATTAGATTTGATTGCATTCTTATTCACAAGCTTGCGAGTCAGTTCGATTCAATGCAATATAGATTATTTTGGATTTATATCAGTTACAGTGCATGCCAAATTTTCTCAAGGAAGAAAGAAATCTCATCTCTGCTGTAAAATAAACAAGATAGTCAGTCGGTACTATGTTACTATAATTTTAAAGGGTAAAATTCCATGAAAACATTTAAGTTACAATTAATGAAGTTTTTATAATAGTAGTGTTACAATTACATATTTAGGCTATGTTTCTACTCCAATTCATTTTTTGAAAAATAAACATTTAAATGGTGTCTGTCCTAAAAACTTGATGGATTTATTTATAATTACATAAATTAAACACTGAAGAACAGTAAAAATTATAATGAATATGCTAGAATGTGCCTATATTTTGTAAAATGCTCCTCTTTAGAGTTAACTTTTCAATATACATTGAAGTATTTGTGTGATTGAAACACTGATTAAGTGATTACATGATGAGACAGGATATGGATTTTGGCAAGTTGTACTTTTTCTTTCAACATACCTTTGGATGTTCATTCATGTTTATTTCATGCTGAAACTGGTATTAAAGCAAAGATGATGATGATGATCAGTTTGCGACGCTGATGAAGCACTACAGCGCTCTGTCACTCTACATTAAAAAGTGCCAAAATGCCATCTAAATACTGTAATAAAATGGACAGAATTTAAAAATTCTGTGACTTTTTCATATCAAAAGTAACAAAGCACAAAAACTTTTGCTGTTTATTGGATGGGTGGTGCACTACAATGTTCAAGCTACAAGGCTAGACTAATCGATTTGTGAGATTTAAGTATCAGTATTGTAAAAATGACAATTGATTAAAAATAACTATTTTTACCCAGCTCTGCTATACGGAGAGCAGAGATTGACTATGTGAATGATGTTTCCTGGTAGTGTGGGTGTGGCCTACAGGTAAAGCCCACCTGTGGCTTTCAGCGGGAAGACGTCAGTGTGCACCAACAGGAAAGACGAACTCAAACAAAGTTGGCCGAAGCAATGAATCCCATGCTTGTTTGTCTGTTTGTGTCTGTAAATGTGCTGCGACGCTACGTGTCGAGGCTTGCTGTGGAATCAGGTCTGTGCAAGTACGGCTTCGGCAAAGTCTCACGCTATTCTCTGCTGTCAACGCCGGAGAGGGACTGCTTTCAAATCACCCCCATTTACGTGTCTGTCCAGACCAAGGCAAATATTTGTGCATGTGTCTGGTTATCCGGACGGGCAGAATGGGAGAATTAGTGTGCAGTTTAATGCAAAAAAAAAACCTCCCAAATGTGCTTAGATTGAAGTAGGGCTGCACAATTAATAGATATAAAATAGTGATATAGCTTAGTGAGATTTAATTAAATCAATAGTGAAGTGAAGCACTGTGTGAGCTTGTGACCTCAGAATGTGGTCTCAGAATGACATAAAACTTTCTGAATATAAAAAAGGCGTTTATTTATTTATTTATTTATTTTTGTAATAAACAATTGATTTGTATATCAGTCACATCCATCTGAATCTGTACAAACAAATATTTGAGAGAAAAGTAACATTTGTGGAGATGAATATAAAAAGTATAAGGTGAAATGTTCTCATTATTTAGAAGGATATTGATTTGTAGCCCAGCTCAGGTTCTAATATTACATGATTATGGTTTATCTCTGCCAGACCAGCCTTTCTAGACCAGTTCATGCCTCATTGGTAGGTCTTTGTGGGGTTTGGTATTGGAAAATCAGCCTTTGGATTGGCAGGTTGCATTGTTCGTGACCTTTGAGCAAATCCTCAGACTTCCACACCCCTCAGAACCTCATACATACACATCAGCGGCATTGGAAACCATTCAAAGCTCTTCATAATGAAACTGGAAGACAATATATCATATTTCAAATTCTGAATGTTCCATTTAAAGCATCACTCTTTTAAATAAAGTTTTTTTTTTTTTTTTTTGCTGTGATGCAACGGAAGAACCTTTCAGTGAAGAGTTCTTAAAAACATGATATTTCTTGTTTTACCATAAAGAACCTTTTGTGGAATGGAAAGATTCCATGGATATTAAAGGATTAGTTCACTTCCAGAATTAACATTTTCTGATGATGATGTTCATGTCTTTCTTTCTTTCTTCAGTCGAAAAGAAATTATGGTTTCTGAGGAAAACATTCAAGGGTTTTTCTTCATATAGTGGACTTCAATGGGGATCAACGGGTTGAAGGTCCAATTGCAGATTCAGTGCAGCTTCAAATGGCTCTACACGATCCCAGCCAAGCAATAAGGGTCTTATCTAGCGAAACAAAAAAAATGCACATTTTAACCACAAATGCTCATCTTGCACTAGCTCATACATTACGTAGTCAAGTTGGAAATGTCACATAGTGACAGGCTGAAGTACCGACCTGATGTCAGAAAATGAGATGGTCTTTTTCGCCCTACCCTACCTTGGAGCACACAGACACAACTAACTGCACAAGATCTTTTCTAGCATGATTACGTAACAGACATGCATCGCAGAGCTAGTGCAAGATGAGCATTTGTGGTTAAATTCAGTTTATATACTTTTTTTTTTTTTTTTTTTAAGAAAATGACCAATTGTTTCGCTAAATAAGACCCTTATTCCTCAGCTGGGGTTGTGTAGAGCACTTTGAAGCTGCATTGAAACTGCAATTTGGACCTTCAACCCATTGATTCCCATTGAAGTCCACTATATGGAGAAGAATCCTAGAATGTTTTCCTCAAGAACCTTAATTTCTTTTTGACTGAAGAAAGAGACATGAACATCTTGGATGACATGGGGATTTTTTTTTTTTTTCCTGGAATGAACTAATGCTTCTTCAAGGAACCATCAATTCCAGTAACAAACCTTTATTTGTACAAGAGGTGTGCAGGGATCCATGGCAGTGAAACTTCATCTCAGTGACTTGATTTCCTCTTTCCATTGATGCATCAGCAGTTTTAGAAGAATTCATGAGTTCATGTTTGTGCTTGGCTCATAAAGTCCTCCACAGGATGCAGAGGTTAAGCCTCTGCTCTTCTGTCTTCCTCTTCTCGTGTCCCATGATTCCCACTGACTTATTGCTCCATCTACTTTAAGTGTATAGAATTCACAAACATCCAAGCCTCCTTGAAGAATGCTAATTACAGGATTTCCTCAAACTATCTCGACTATAGAGTTTAATTAGATATAAATTTACCCTGATGTTGTTCTAAATCTGTGTGACTTTCTTCAGTGGAGCACAAAGGATGTTTTGAAGAACACTGAGGTCCAAAAAACATTGATATATTTTCAAAACATCTTCTTTAACGAACTGCTGACAAAAAATACAGGTTTGGAATGACATAAGAACAGGGTTCGTACGGTGCTTAAAGTGTTTGAAGTACTTGAATTTGACTTTTTGAAATTTATGGCCTGAAAAATTGAAAATGGCAATATTCCTTAAGAGGTACTTGAAAAGTGCTTGAATTATTGAAAGACAATATGTGACCTTGGATCACAAAACCAGTCTTAAGTAGAACGGGTGTATTTGTAGCCATAGTCAAAAATTCATGTATGGGTCAAAATGATAAATTTTTCTTTTATGCCGAAAATCATTAGGAAATTAAGTAAAGATCATGTTCCACAAAGATATTTTGTAAATTTCCTACTGTAAATATATCAAAACGTAATTTTTGATTAGTAATATGCATTGCTAAGAACTTTATTTGGACAACTTTAAAGGTGATTTTCTCAATATTAAGATTTTTTTGCACCCTCAGATTTCAGATTTTTAAATAGTTCTTATTAATATTTCAATATTTCTTGAAATATTGTCCTGTCCTAACAAACCATACATAAATGGAAAGCGTATTCATTCAGCTCAATTTAAAAAAAATTAAACCTTATGACTGGTTTTGTGGTCCAGGGTTACATATATCTATGAAATAAGTGTTAAATTTTTTTTTAATAAGCGCACATCTTTTCATGGAAAATTCATGCATTTAAAAAAAACTTTTTTTTTTTTTGCTAATTAATTTTTTGCAATTTTTTTTTTTTCGTTAATGTCATAAAACTATCAAGCTAAAACAACATGGCTGAAGACATAAAAAGAGAAACAGATGAACCAAATCAATAGAGTGAGTCATTTAATCTGGAACCACTCCAATTGATTCAAATTTGTGACTTTTTATTTCAAGCGATTCACTAGCAAAAACCAGATCATTTTCAAATGTCGACATCGCTTGTAATGATTTTAAAAACCATTTAAAAACCATTGCATCGCAACATGATTCACTGTTTCAAAGTGCTCCAATCAGATCACGTATTGTGAATCATTTGATTCAGATAGGGCCTTCAAATCGTGTATCACGAATTATTTGATTTAGATCAGGACTTCAGAGTGGGTTTGCGAATCATTTGATTTAGATCGCAATTTTGCATATCGCGAATCGGTTGATTTAGATCGGAACCTCATGTAATGAATCATTTGATTCAGATCGCGACTTCAGAGCAGGTTCTTGAATCATTCTGCGAATTGAATGATTCGCCATTCATTCGCTCGGAATCTTGATCTGAAATGATGGTTTCGCAAATTTTTTTTTTTTCTGATAAGTGAGGTCTCTGATTGAATCCTTGCCAATCAAAAAAGTGCTTAAAAAGTCTTTTATTTGTATTTTATTTTACAGTATCTGTATGAACGCTATAAGAATAAATAATGACTGACTTTTCATTTTTGGTCCTTTAATAGTTTTCAAAATATGCCTCTAGTGTGTCAGACATGATCTGAACCTGAGAAGTTTGTGTTCCACCAAAACTCTTCAGTTTGACTTGGATACACCCTGTAAATATCCATGAGAAAGGTCTGTTTGTGATGGTCCAGTACAAGTTTTAATCAGCATATTTAATCAAATATTTAGTTTTATTTCATACCCGTGAAGCTGAGTAGTGAGGACGAGTTCCTAACATTTAATTTGCAGTGTTTTGTTCTCCTCTTTGTAAATTAGTCTGGGACAGCCCGGCCAGATAACATCGGAAAACATGCCAAACTAATTTAACCCAAATCCTCTGATTTTCAGAGAAGCTGTTGTGCTAAGCGCTTAGAGGCTCCATCTTTAATTCTTATCAGATGCTTTCCTTCCTTTACTTTAAAGCCACGCTTCAATTTCCCCTCCCTACATCTGTGCGAGTCGGTCAGATCGGCTCATATTCTGCACAGGCGCCCATATTTCCTCATTTAAATGTTCAAGCAATTATGTTTGTGGGCGCAAATGACCAACAAATGATAAAATAATTGGACATACTGGAAGCGTTCTAGTTTTTCATGTCACGCAGCTCATTTGCAGTGGCTCCATTACAAATTTACAAACTATCTAGAGTGGACAATATGTTAAATATGCAAATAATAGTATGTTGAAAATAGCACGGTGTATAATAGCCATATTTTCAAGGTGTGCATCCATGCATGCCGTTTGCAAACTTTTTTTTTTTCTTTCCACTAATGAATTGTTTGCAATAAGACCAGGAACAGGTGTTAAGGAAGTAAATATTCAGTTCTGAATTCATGTTGATTTATGGTTTGAAAAATAGAATGCCTCCAAGTGAAAATGTTTGAGATTGGTAGGATTTTTATGCTCTTGTGCTCAACAAGGCTGCATTTATTTAATAAAAAAAATACAGTAAAATCAAGACACAAAATATTTTATATATTATAACAGAGTAAAAGGCTTTACTCATTTTTTTTGTATCAATTTAATGTATCTTTGCTGGATGAAAGTATGAATTTCTTACATATAATATCTATATCTATATATATATATAGAGAGAGAGAGGGAGAGAGAGATAGATAGATATATAGATAGATATACTGCCGTTAAAAAGTTTGGGATCAGTAGGAATTTTAATGTTTTTTTTGTTTTTTATGCTCATAAAGACTGTATATATTTGATCAAAAACAGAAGAAACAGTAATATTGTGAAATATTATTGCAGTTTCTAATATTGGTTTCCTAGTTTAATGTACTATAAAATATAATATATTTCTGTGATGAAGTGCTGCATTTTTATCAGCCATTACTCCAGTCTGAAATCATTCAGAAATGATTCTAATATGCTGTTTTGCTGTTTAAGAAACATTTCTGATTATTATCAGTGTTGAACATCAATCATCGATGTTCTTTGATGAATATAAAGTTCAACATTTATTTAAAATTGAAATCTTTTGAAATAATGTTTTTACTGTCCCTTTTGATCAATGCATCATCATGCATTAAAACCTACCGACCCCAAACTTTTTAGTGTTTAAAACTTACCTTTACTTAACTTTTGGGTTTAAAGTCATGAATTTAGCTACGCTCTTAAAAATAAAGGTGCTTCACGATGCCATAGAAGAACCTTTTTTTGTTTAAATGGTTCCATGAAGAACCTTTAACATCTGAAGAACTTTTCTGTTTTACAAAAGGTTCTTTGTGGCAAAAGAAGGTTTTTCAGATTATAAAAAAAGGTAAGAAAGAGACGGTTCTTTAAAGAACCTTTGACTGAATGGTTCTTTGTGGAACCAAAAATGTTTCTTCTATGGCATTGCTTGAAGAACCTTTTGAAGCACCTTTATTTTTAAGATTGTACATGTGAACTGGTGAAACTGGTTGGTCTCAAATACTACAACTCCCTGCTAAAAGAGCTGATTAAACCAGCTTAAGATGGTCTACCAGTATTAGTGCCTGGCTAAACTAATGTTTAGCTATAGTCAGCCAACTTGTTTCTCCAGCTAACAAGTGGCCAAAACCCTTTTGAAACTAGCCAACCAGACCAGCCAGACCAGCTCATGCTGACGTCACAGAAGTACTTGAATGTGTAGTATAGAATGCATATGCAGGCTGTGTTTTAGAGTTAAAGTGTGTGTGTGTTTAGTAGACTGAAGAGTGAATGAATCAGATAATCAGGTCTGTCTTCACTCCGCTGAACATTCAGAATGCATGAAACAAAACCACAGACCACATGACAGACCGAACGAGGGATCAGAAGAGAGCAGGAGAGATGTGGGTGGTGATATTTGGAGATGAGGGAAAGAAAGAAAGGAACGGGCTGAGGTATGGAGGGAAGGAAAGGGGAGGACTGGAAGAGGGAGAAGGGGTTTGTCCTGTCCTGTGTGGATTAGATGTGTCGGGTTTAACGGCCGGTTCTGTGAGCACATACCACTGAGTATTACTCACTCACTTTCACTCTCACACACACATGCGAGTAGATCAAGAACTGAAAGAAACGTTTGAATGTAACTGTTGGGGAACTAATACATACTGTAGGCGCGGTTCCAAAATCTAGTTAGTGGCCTGCATATGCAGCATTTTAATATATCATATGTGGCATACAAGAAAGTTACAGGTTTTAGAACAAAGCTATAGAATGCTACTGAAGGTTCTTTATGGAACTTTGGTTTCAAAGATGTTTCATCACAGGTTCTAAAAAGAGAGTTTTGGTTTCTAGGTTCTTTAAAGCACCAGAATGTAGATGGTTTTCTAAAGACATGGGATACAAAGTTATTTGTTTGGAGGTTTAAAAGGTACTGAAATCAGACTGTTAATGCCTTAATGTTTAAATTGGAACTGCTTTTGGTAAACGGCAGTGTTTCTAAGGTGGATCTGACGTTTCTATAAGGTTGTTAATGACTTTGGTTAATTTGAGTCATGCGAGTTTAATCAAAAGGATTTTTGGGGCATATAATGGTTGTCTTTTTAATGTTTATTATGATTAGGAGACATGGCCCTCAACACTCCCAAGTTATTAAAATTGTTATAACAAGTTATATTAAGTTATAAATTGGATATATTATTTTAGAACTGTGCCAACTTTCCACCCCAATATTTTGTTTTGTTTCATTTTATTTTATTTTATTTTTTAATTTTTTATGATCTCTTCCAAGTTATAAATTGGATATATTATTTTACAACTGTACCAACTTTTCCACGTCAATATTTAATTTAATTTAATTTTTATTTATTTTTTTTCTTTTCTTTTATTTTATTTTTATTTTATTATCTCTCCCAAGTTATAAATTAGATTTTTTTTAAAACTGTGCTAACTTTTTAAAATTTTATTTTATTTTATTTTATTTTAAGAAATTAATAATTTATTCAGCAAGGATGCATTAAATTGATCAAAAGCGACAGTAAAGATATTTGTAATGTAACCAAAGTTTTCTATTTCAAATAAATGTTTTCTTTTCATTAAATAAATCATGAAAAAAAATATAATGCTTTTCACAAAAATATGAAGCAGCACAACTCTTTTCACAACTGATAATAATAAGAAATGTTTCTTAAGCAGTGAATTAGTTATTTCCAAGTTATTTACATTTTCTGTAATAAATGTAAAATTTAGGGGTCAGTAAGATTTTTATTTATTTATTTATTTTATTTTATTTTTTAAAGAAGTCTCTTCTGCTCACCAAAGCTGCATTTATTTGCTAAAAAAATACAGTAAAAACAGCAAAATTGTAAAAAAAAGTATTACAATTTAAAATAGCTGTTTTCTGTTTGAATATATTTTAAAATATAATTTATTTTATTATTTATTTATTTTTAAAGAAATTATTTATTCAGCAAGGATGCATTATATTGATCAAAAGTGATAGTAAAGATATTTGTAATGTTACTAAAGATTTCTATTTCAAATAAATGCTTTCTTTAATCAAAGAATCATAAAAAATATAAGTCTTTCCACAAAAATGTGAAGCAGCACAACTGTTTTCACCACTGATAATCAGAAATGTTTCTTGAGCAGCAATTCAGCATATTAGAATGATTTCTGAGGGATCATGTGACACTGAAGACTGGAGTAATGATGCTGAAAATTCATATTTTCATCAAAGAATCAAATTACATTTTAAAATGTATCCAAATAGAAAATGGTTATTTAAATTGTAGTAATATTTCACAATTTTACTGTGTTTTTGATCAAATAAATGCAGCCTTGGTGAGCATAAGAGACTTTCAAAAACATTTAAAAAAATCATACCCCCTCAACTTTTGACCACGAATGTCTGTTTAATCATCTAGAAGTCGTTATTTGTGAATTGTGAAAATATTTTGCAAATATCTTTATGCAGTAATTATGAGCGACTTCCTCTCTGTTATCATCCTTCACTCAGTCCACTCTCTTTTAAACAGCAGAAGTTAAATGTTTTTTAAGCTTTCTTCATCCTGTCTAACCTATGCTGAGGCAGGTCACAGCCATAACTGTCTTTTGTCCAGCTCATTTTCTTCTCGCTAAACAACAGCAGCTGCAAAACAGCTAATATTCATTCAGGGTCACCGAACAATTTTTCTTGTTTAGTGACCCCTTTTAAAATCCTCTTCTCTGATTGGTGCAGACACTCTGTAGGGTGTTTGTCAGTTGTTTGAGTGTGTCAGCATGATGGAAATCACACGAATTGACCCTCTCAGCACATCCGTTTCTCAAGTTCATTTAAAAGTGCTGTATGTTTTTTGCATTTTCTCAAAAGTGGAAACCTTTAAAGCATACACACCCAAAACTTGAGTTTCCGGTCTCTAGATATGTATTTACTGTAACTTTGTGGGTTTCTTTTTTGTTTTGTTTGGTGAACTACTAATAAAAGATGCAGCTAAACTAAGTAAATTGGCATTGAATATGCAGCAGAAAAGCCTCAAGCACCACTAGAGATGAAGTCTGATAGACTAATAGAGTTCGCAAGAGTGTACACTACCAGTCAAAAGTTTTTTGACAGTTTTTTTAAGAAGTCTCTTCTGCTCACCAAGCCTGGATTTATTTGATCCAAGTAAACAGTAAAACAGTAAAATTTTGAAATATTTTTACTATTTAAAAAAAAACAGTTTTCTATTTGAATATATTTTAAAATGTAATTTATTCCTGTGACTTCAAAGCTGATTTTTAAGCATCATTACTCCAGTCACATGATCCTTCAGAAATCATTCTAATATTCTGATTTGCTGTTCAAAAAATATTTTTTATTATTATTATGTTGAAAACAGCTGAGTAGAATTTTTTTCTGGTTTCTTTGATGTTCAGAAGAACAGCATTTATCTGAAACAGAAATCTTTTGTAACATTATAAATGTCTTTATTGTCACTTTTTATTAATTTAAAGCATCCTTGATAAATAAAAGAGGTATTACTTTCTATAATTTCTTTCCCAAAATAATAAATAAGTAATTATACTGACTCCAAGCTTTTGGTATAGTGCATAATGTTACAAATATGTTTTATTTTAGATAAATGCTGATCTTTGGATCTTTCTATTCATAGAATCCGGAAATGTACTCAACCATTTTAAATATTGACAATAAAAATAATGTTTCTTGAACAGCAAATCAGCATATTAGAATGATTTCTGAAGGATCATGTGACACTGAAGACTGGAGTAATGATGCTGAAAATTCAGCTTTGCATCGCAGGAATAAATTACATTTTAAAATGTATTTAAATAGAAAACAGCTATTTTAAATAGTAAAAATATTTTGAAATTTTACTGCTTCTGCTGTATTTTGGATCAAATAAATGCGGGCTTGGTGAGGCTTCTTTAAAAACATGGAAAAATATTACTGTCTAAAAGCTTTCGACTGGTGATGAGTGTTGACCTCAGCTCTTCTTTCTGCTTGTCCTTTAAGTGTTTTCATACAGCACTTGACCAGAGCATTAATTTCCACTTTACATCGTTTTAAACACTAAATATATCAGGATTTGTGATGTTGAGGGCAGCATGTTTGAAACAGCTTTGATCAATCTGAGTGAAGTGACTTCAGTGACTCTTTTTCTGTAATTTCCTGACTTAGTTTTTGCATTCTTTGAGACCCTGTCTCTTCATATATTGCATTGTCTTCTTTCTTGGAAAGACTTAAAAAGATTAGAGTTGAAGTATTTGCCTGGTAGTCATTGTCATGTGAAAAACCACTGGTGTTTTCATTAATAAATGTGTGAACTATTGAAACAGTGGATGCAAATTCTGTCATGTTTTGATATTATGCAGAAATACAATGTTTTCACTCAGCGGCTGCGGTCAGCTTTTGCAGTTTTGTGTGAAAATGACACTGATTCCAGTCAAGAGAGACAGTGAAATTTCACAAGCACACATCCAGCTTGTAAATCAGGGGTTTTAGATTCAGGGGTCGCCATGACCATAAAAAACATGAAATGTCGTGGAATTTTAAAATGGTTATTTACAATAGTTATTTCCATTTTTTAAATAAAACTATGGCATAGACTGCTGTTAAAAATTTTGGAGTATTTTTTTAAAACAGCAAAATTGTGAATTTGGCGTCAGTAAAAACTGGAAAATTGTGAAAAAATATTACAATTTAAAACAGCTGTTCTGTATGTGAATATATTTAAAAATATAATTTATAAATGTAATGCAAAGCTGAATTTTCAGCATCATTACTCCAGTTTTAAGTGTCACATGATCCTTCCGAAATCATTCTAATATGCTGATTTGCTGCTTAAGAAGCATTTCTGATTATCATCAATGTTAAAAACAGCTGTTTTCATAGAAACTGTGATACATTTTCCATTTTCAGGATCATTTGAATATAAAAAGTTCAAAAGAACAGTGTTTATTTGAATTGGAAATCTTTTGTAACGTTCTAAATGTCTTTACTCTCACTTTTAATTAATTTGATCAATGCTTTCGTGCTGAAAACTCATTTCTTTTGGAAAAAAAAAGTGCCTTATTGCAGCTAGTATTTATTAAAAGCAAAAAAATGCCAAAATGATGAATAAACTCATTTAATTCAGGCAAATTAGAAGCTGATGCAAGAGCTTTTTAAAGTCATGGCTCATCATATTTTGCAATTCTCTGTTTTATTATCTCTGTCTCAGCCAACATTCCTGTTCAAATGTTGTCATATCACTTCATCATTCCAGCATGGCAACACTTTCTCTCTCGTTTTCCATCATTGTACAGCCTTCGCTTTGGCTGTATGCAGCCACATTCTCTAAGTGATTTTGAAAGAATTTGAGACCTGAACAGCTGTCTTTTTAAAAATCTCTTTGGCTGCTGTTAAACACGTATACTATTCTAATATTATGTGTATTTTGGCTTAGTTGAGCTTGGGAAGACCAATAACATGTATAATTTCGAATTTCTCTGGCCCTGGGAAACGCAGAACGAAGTCAAAGGCCACAAGGATAGCAAACTGTGTCCAATTGTGAATTCTTGGCTGTTTGTTTTATCCAGTTTCATCCTGGCTGAAACGCGAGAGCCAGATGACATTGCGACAGGACCCAAGACAATAGCGCTTCTTATTCCATGAGTTCGGACCCATGCGAGCGCGAAGACAAACGATCCTTTGGCGCAGCTCCCGATCACTCCGCACTGTAATAACTTCAAAATATGCCTGCCATGCGGTCGATCCACTGGAAGGCCAGAGCTGTGCGTGAGGAATTTGAGCTCTCGGGATTACCAGGAACTCATCGCGTCCCTGACCTTCAGGACAAATCATCGCAGCTAAAAAGAAACAAGCTAATCTCTTTTGATTACAGAGGTGGGACGTTTGTTTTCGAAACTCTCTGTAGATGGTTTTCTGTGCCAGAGTGACATTTAGATTCATTTACTGACAGTTTGAGAGTATTTTTATAAAGTCCCGACTGGAGTTGGATGGAGGGTTTTTATTGAAAAAAAAGACATGCAGAAATAACAAGCAAGAACTTTTAAGCCAGAAACAATTTACACAAACACTAACATTCAAAAGTTAGGTCATTTGTAACATTTATAATGTTACAAACAAAAAATATATATCATGGTTTCCACAAAATATTAAGCATCACGAGTGTCTTCAACTATGGGAAATGTTTCTTGGGCAGCAAATCAGCATATTACAATGATTTCTGAAGGATCATGTGACAATGAAGACCGGAGTAATGATGTTGAAAATTCAGCTTTGCATCACAGAAATAAATTGCATTTTAAAATATATTCAAATAGAAAACACTTATTTTAAATTGTAATAATATTTTAGAATTTTGCTGTTTTTACTGTATTTTTTAATCGAATAAATGTTGCCTTTACTGAGACTTACAGTTGAGGTCAAAGGTTTACATACCTCTTTCAGAATCTGTAAAATGTTAATTATTTTACCAAGATAAGAGGGATCATGCAAAACGCATGTTGTTGTTGTTGTTTATTTAGGACTGACCTGAGTAAGATATTTCACATATAGTCCACAAGAGAAAATAATAGTTGAATTTATAAAAATGACACCGTTCAAAAGCTGTGCTTTTTTTGTTTAGTGGTATTTGTCAATGAGTCTCTTGTTTGTCCTGAACAGTTAAACTGTCTGCTGTTCTTCAGAAAATTCCTTCAGGTCCCACAAATTCTTTGGTTTTCCAGCATTTTTCACACTGAGGACAACTGACTCAAACGCTTACTGATCTTTCAGAAGGAAAAAACATGCATTGAGAGCTGGGGGGTGAAAACTTTTTGAATTTGAAGATCAGAAAAAATGTAACTTATTTTGTCTTCTGGGGAACATGTTAGTATCTTCTGTAGCTTCTGAAGGGCAGTACTACATGAAGAAAGAAAAAAAAAAAGATATTTAGGCAAAATAAGAAAAATGTACACATCTCAATTCTGTTCAAAAGTTTTCAGTGTGAAAAGATGGATCTCAAAATCATACAGTCAATGTTGAAAAGGGTTCAAATACACAAAAATGCTGGAAAACAAAATAATTTGTGGGGCCTGAAGGAATTTTTCCTGAAGAACAGCAGGCAGTTCAACTGTTCAGGACAAACAAGGAAACAACTAAACAAACGAACACACACACAAAAAAAACAGCTTTTAAACAGGGTCAGTTTTATAAATTAAACTATTATTTTCTCTTGTGGACTATATGTAAACATCTTTTATGTGAAATATCTTATTCAGGTCAGTACTAAATAAACAATAACATGCATTTAGTATGATCCGTCTTATTTTGGTAAAATAATTAACATTTGCAGATGTAAACTTTTGGGGGATGTAAACTTTTGACCTCAACTGTATTTCAAAAACATCCAAATTGTACCGATCCCAGACTTTTGAACTGTAATGTACATAGTGAGTTTTGTATGTTGAAGTTCAATCTTGTGTCATCTAACACAAAATGAACTTTTCTTCGTGTAATGTGAAGGGACAGGTTTTATTTTTCTGTGTGGAAAGAGGAAAGTTAAAACAGATGCATGTTCTGAGTCAGCGGCTGATCTCAAACATCACTCACTTACCGTAAATGACTTTAGATGCCAGTATCATAGCAGTAAGATCTGATTGAAAAGACATGTGAGGTGTTTTTTATTTTGCGTCAGCTACATTTCATCTGGAACGATATGTTTTAGCCAAATAGGATGTGTGGAGCAAATTTCCATTAACCCATCCTTATCAGAACCTACGCTAAAATCAGGAAGGAACGAACCCAGTAACCCTAAAATCTGATTGGTTGATGCAAATGTTGTTCCGAGAATGTGAAAACTCGATTTCATGCATGCGTGTCAGAATGCCAATCATAATGCAATGCAAGTCAGCATCACATCCTCATTAGTGTAAACAGCTGGTAGTGTTTTAATGCAGCACTTTAGAACATTTAAAGGAAATTAAAATTGGCTGAAAATGTTTTCATCCTCAGGCCATCCAAGATGTAGATGAGTTTGTTTCTTCGTCAGATTTGGAGAAATGTAGCATTGCATCAGTTGCTTGCCTGCAGTGAATGGGTGCCGTCAAAAAATGAGAGTCCAAACAGTTGATTTAAAAACATCACAATAATCCACAGCACTCCAGTCCATCAATTAACATCTTGTGATTACTGTTATGTTTTTATCAGCTGTTTGGACTCTGACGGCACCCATTCACTGCAGAGGATCCATTGGTGAGCAAGTGATGCAATGCTGTATTACTCCAAATCTGATGAACAACAAACTGAATGAATGAACAAACTCATCTACATCTTGCGAATGTTCATTTTTAGGTGATCTGAAAGTCTAATGACTAATTCTGAACTGTGGTTAAACCCGAAGACGTAAGTGTGGACACACGTGTCGGTATTTAGCTGGAACTCAATCCCCTCACAAAGTAGTTCAGGAGAAAATTCCAGAAATTATAAAAAGATTCCATCTGGTGGATGTTTATTTCAGGTGACATTAAACACACACACAAGGGACAAATGAAGTGAGACTCCTGTTCAGATGGCGAGACACGAACCTGTCTTTCTTCTGCTAGACGGACATTTCCTGACGCTACAAAGATACTTCTGTAAGCTGAATGTCATCATTTGTTGACATTTTGAAGAGCTCCGGCTCTCTTGGATGTTTTGTTTACCATCATGGCCTCATGCGGCTGGTATGTTCCGTCAAATTGAATATTTGCATGTTCCATGTATAATTTAATGTGGTATGTTTAATGCTGGACATTTAGAAAATTTTAGCCCTATGGAGCCATGGTAGAACAGAAATAACACTGCAAATGCACCATAGTGGTGTTAGCATAGCATGAAAAGGCATTATGTTTTATATCATTAGTATTAATGATCCATTTGCATACTTTCATTAGATTATCTATTACATATATACTATTATAGAATTTATTGATTATTTTAAATTAGCTTTTATTTTTATATTTTCAGTTTTTCATTTTAATTTAAGTTGAGGTTTTAGTAATGTTCTTTTGCCATTTTTACTATTATGTTTTTTTTTTTTTTTTATAATTTTTCTATGAAAATTCACTTATTTTTATTTTACTTTTTAGTAATTTTATTACTTCAAAATAAAAATGTAATAAAACAATTAAAAATGTAGTATTCATTCTTTAATGCAAGTTTTCCATTTTATTTTATTTTATTTTATTTTATTTTATTTTATGAAATGATTTTTATTCTTTACAACTGTTTTTCGGACACGGCCTTACAACTGAGCAGACAAGTTAAATTATTTAAGAAGATCAGTTTGTTGGGATGGTTCATTTTCATATTAATTTAAGTTCAGGTTTTAGTAATTTAATGTTCTTTTGCCATATGTATGTATGTATGTATGTATGTATGTATGTATGTATTTATTTATTTATATAAAGCGTCACTTTTTTTTTCTTATTTTAGTAATATTGTTACTTCAACATAAAAATGTAATAAAACAATTAATAATGCAGCATTTCTATAATGCATTTTATTTTATTTTATTTTATTTTATTTTACTTTACTTTATTTTATCAAAGTTAAACCTAGTTACCTAATTAAAAATGTATTTTGGACATGGCCTTATAATTGAGCAAACAAGTTAAATTATTTAAGAAGATCAGTTTGTTGGGATGGTTCATTTCCATATTAATTCAAGTTTAGGTTTTAGTAATTTAATGTAGTAATTTAATAATATTTTGTCATTTTTATTAATGTGTATATATATATAATTTTTTTTCTATGAAACGTCACTTTTTTTTTTTTTCTTATTTTAGTAATTTTATTACTTCAACATAAACATTTAATAAAATAATTAATAATGCACCATTTATTGTATAATGTCCAGGTTTTTTAATATAATTTAATTTAATTTTATTTTATTTTTTATTTATTTATTTATTTTATTTTATTTTACAAAATGATTTTTATTACTTTTAGTTAAAACTGTATTTTGTAAATGCCCTTACAACTGAGCAAACAAGTTAAATTGGTTAAGGAGATCAGTTTTTTTGGATGGCTCATTTTCAGTAAACTGATTAAAAACAATATTATGAAAAAAATAAAAAATAATATCTGAGTCATTGGTCAGCAGTGTTCCCAGAAATCCCTGTGCCACTTTTTTTTTTTTTTTTTTTTTTTCCTGTTAAAAGCACACTGTTTTTGTTAAATACTTTGCTGTTGACTCAGTTAAATAATTTCACTTTATTTAGTGTGAATTTGTTTACATTTAATACTTTCACTTTAATCCTCATTGTAGGACACATAATTACAGATTGTTGTTGAAATAAATGGTGCAATCTAAAACGTTATTGCTCTTTTAAATCATTTAAATGTAGATAACTAATTCTTTAAGTAACTTTTTAAAGTGCTTTAACTGCCTTTTAGAGGGTAGTTTGCCTGTAGTTGAACTGCTTGAAATGATGAGTAGTTTGTACGGTCTGAACTCTGTTGTTGTGAGTGTGCTGCGATCCACCTCCTCTGAGTTGGCAGCACCTCTGCCAGTGGAAATTTCCCGCACATGCACTCTTATTAAAAGCCAAATGCTTGAACTCTGCCATCTGACTGCAATTCTCTATCGAATCGAAGCTTTTATTTCCAAAATGCTCCGATCAGCTTCAGCTGCTCTTATCTCAGTTCTCTAAACGGCATGAGTGATCTCCTCCGAGAGTTTCACATCCCTCAGGTTAAACCAGTATTCAGCACATGCCGTAAGGGTGAACAAGTCGATCAAAGACGGCTCATCCATGGAACGTTAACCATCAGGATGCAAAAGGAAGAACTGACCCTACTAGTTTTATTTTCTTTCCCATGCTGACATATAGAGCCTACATGCTAAATACCATAGCTGCTCTAGAAATGTCTACATGTACCATGGTTAGTGTATGTTATGCTTTTTTTTAATTCAAAGGTGCGAAAGTTTTTTATTATAGTACTTCTTATAATTTGATGTAAAGACACCTTTACATAACCCAAATGTAAACACACATGTATAATATGTTGTAGTGGAACGACATGCACGAACATGACTCAGGATGTTTTGCTGCATTACACAGATGTGTTTGTTATCTGACATGGTGCCAGATTTGTTTATCGAAAAAAGTAAACAAAAATACTAAAAACAAAATGTTTTTATGTTTTCAGTTTTAATTTCAGTAGTTTTATGCTTTTGTCAGTTTATTTTTTTGATAAAAGTTTTATATATATATATATATATATATATATATATATATATATATATATGTGTGTATTTAAAATATTTTATATAATTTTCTATAATAATAAAAAAAATATTTCATTTTTTTGTTTAAAAAAAAAAAAAATATATATATATATATATATATATATATATATATATATATATAGTTTAGTAAGTCAGTTTAGTAAACCAAAATAATTTTTTTTAACTTTTAGTTATAAAGAAACCAGTTAAATTATTTAAGCAGATCAGTTTGTTTGGATGGTTCATTTTTGGGAAACTGATTCCAAAAAATATGATGTGAAATATAAAACATAATATCTGAGTCATTCGTTAACAGCATTCCCAGAAGTCCCTGTGCCACTTTTTTTTTAATTTGTTATACAATGGTTGTTACAAAATGTAATGGTACCAAATTTTTTCATTGAAAAATGTAAATATGACACTTTTCAAAATTGTACATATTTTCTTTAATTGGACTACTGTTTACTAAGTGAAAGGATTTTCTCCAAAATTGATTTTTTTTTTACAATCCACATTGTTTTAAAGCAGCTTCACAGAAAATCCTGATGTTAATGATTATAAAATATTAATTTTTTCATGTCTTTTAGTTGTATGTTATGCAATGATTTGAACAATCAAGCAGTTGTGATTTGCTTTATAGTCTGTCATTTTAACTTCCGTCCTAATGCACACACATTGTTTGAAAATGAAAATTAAAGGCTGTTGTCTAAAATAAACACTTTTTATCACCAAATCAGACTGTTCAAACGAAGTGTGTAATTTCTAGGCACTAGCATCAACAAAAGAAACAGCAAAAATAATGACTGTTTTCCTGAACTTCATTTTAGTTCTCTTCTTCTTGAACTTGTTATATCAGGCAGGTTACGTGAATGTTTTTAAACGGAGGAAAACCAAATGATACGGTCTTTTCAAACAAGAAGGAAGGGGGAGATGTGCAAAAGGCCGATAATGAAAAGAAGGAAGGGAGAGAAAATACTTTGAGTACAAGGAGGTTAAAGGTTGTTTTTGTGTGCTTTTACAGTCTTGACATTCAGATAGAGAGCTGATAAAGACTGTTTACCTGCCTTCACGGATCTTTAAGGCTCTGAATATCCTGTAATAGTGGACGATCGTGTTCCTAAAGGACAGTTTTATCTTCAAACGCATGATTTAAGTTGCTCGTGTGAGGTAACATTTAACATGTTCAAATCAAGGGTTACGTTACTAAAACCAGAGGTTCGACCTATTCATAACCCAGCTGAATGTTATCAGTCTGAGTCAGAATGTGGATCTGGGCCAAAATCTAGTAAACCACGTAGGAAGCATGTTATGTATGCTCCCAGCGAAAGTCAGCTTATGCTGCTTTCTACAATACTATCCTGGAAGTGTAATTGTTTTAAGGAATTTTCTTTTAAAATAGCTTTTTTTTTTAAATATTTACATGCAGTTTATTGTGCAGTTTCTTTATTTCCACTATCGGCCAAATTTGGAATAATTACAATTTTTTAATATTCTTGAAAGAAGTCTCTTCTGCTCACCAAGTCTGCATTTATTTGACCAAAAGTACAGAAAAAACTGTAAAAAATGTTAAATAATATTATAATTCAAAAGAACTGTTTTCTGTTTAAATATTGTTTAAAATGTAATTTATTCCTGTGATGCAAAGATGAATTTTCAGCATCATTACTCCTGTCTTCAGTGTCACGTGATCAGTGTTGAAAAGAGTTGGGCTAAAAATCCTGAAAAAAATAAGGTTTCACAAAAATATGAAGCAGTGCAACTGTTTCCAACTGATAATAATCAGAAATGTTTTTTGAGCAGCAGATCAGCATATTAGAATGATTTCTGAAAGATCATGTGACACTAAAGACTGGAGTAATGATGCTGAAAATTCAATTTTGCATCGCAGGAATAAATTACATTCTAAAATATATTACAATATTAAACAGTTGTTTAAATTGGAAAAATATTTTACTGTTTTTACTAATCAAATAAATGCAGCCTAGGTGAGAGACTTCTTTTCAAAAACATAAGAATCTTAATTATTACAAATTTTTGACTGGTAGTGCATGTGTATATGAACTCATAATGGCAGCTGCTGATGTTGGCAGTAAAGCGCTACTGTAGTTTGACGGTAACTGATGACTCTGCTTTCATTGACACAGTAAGGTTCTAATTAAAGTTTTATGAGTTCCCAACAGACAACCCCCCCAGAGTTCATTGTCATCTCCTCGCATCCGTTAAAAGACAGCTTTACAGTCGAATTCATTGTGAAAATGTGGTTGCTGGAGCCATTGTGTCGACGTTATGAATGCAGACCAGTTTTTTTTTTTTTTTTTTTTTTTTTTCTTCCTTTTACAGCCCTGTCCGGGTTTATGGACATTTCCTTTTGTGCAAGAAAAAGCTTGTTCTTTGTGCCTGAAAACAATGCATGCTTACTCAGCACAACCTGGGATTTCTTATCGGGACTAAAATGGGGATTTTTCTCGCTGGAAATAGATTATGGGTGCACAGTTGACCTAACAATGCTTCTTAAATACTAAAAGCCTTCTTAAAGGAATAGTTCGCCCAAAAAAAGAAAATGGGAAAGTCTATAGAAGTCAATGGGGACAAAATGTTTGGTTACCCACTTTCTTTAAAATATCTTCTTTTATGTTCAACAGAAGAAAGAAATACATAAAAAATGTATTACCCCAATACACCCCAAAAATGCACTCTGACAAAAACATATAGTGTATAAACACTTCTGAACGTGAATTACATTGCAGTAGATAAAATATCAAAGCAAGTGACATTTACAAGCAAATTAGCCTAGAGCTCATACTCAAAAAAAAATAAAAAAAATAAATAAATATTTTGTATATGTTTTTTTTTTTTTGGGGGGGGGGGGGGGGGTTTACTTTAATTTAAAAGCATTTTAATTGAACATTTTAAAATTTCTTAAAAATAATTTTATTTCATAACTTATAATAGCTTTGGGTTGTTTTTAATTCACTAAATATTCTTTCATTATTTTAAATATTTGTTTATTTATATTTACTATTTATTTATTTATTGACATTTTTAGCCTTTTTTAAATGTTACTAAAAATATATTTATTTTTTTAAATAATGTGATTTTCCTATTCCATTATATATATTTTTTAAATTATTTTGGAATTGACTTTGTACATTTTTCTAAATTTCTTCTCTCTCATCTTTTTTTTTATGCTTCTGTAAAGCACTTTGAATTTTTGTTTAAAATTGCGCTATATTCACCATCAGTCAAAAGATTTTTAATTGTTTTTTTAAGAAGTCTCTTCTGTTCACCAAGCCTGCATTTATTTGTACCAAAATACAGCAAAAGCGGTAATATTATAAAATATTTTTACTATTTAAAATAACTGCTTTCAATTTGAATATATTTTGAAATGTAATTTATTCCCATAATTTCAAAGCTGAATTTTCAGCATCATTACTCCAGTCTTCAGTGTCACATGATCCTTTAGAAATCATTCTAATATGCTGATTTGCTGTTCAAGAAACATTTTATTATTATAATTATCAATATTTAAAACAGTTGAGTACATTTTCTTTTCAAGATTCTTTGATTTGATGAAAAGATCAGGTTTATTCTGAAATAAAAAGCTTTTGTAACATCATACGCTATACCATTCAAAAGCTTGGAGTCTATATATTTTTTTATTTATTTATTTTTTTGCTTTAAATAGATCAAAAGTGGTGATAAAGACATTTCTAATGTTACAAAAGGTTGTAAAATGTAAATGCTGATTGTATGTGCTGATTGTAAATGCTGTACTTCTGAACTTTCTATTTATCAAAGAAACCTGAAAAAAATTCTACTCAGCTGTTTTCAACATAGTAATAATAATAAATGTTTTTTGAGCAGCAAATCAGAATATTAGAATGATTTCTGAAGGGTCATGTGACTGGAGTAATGATGCTAAAAATTCAGCTTTGAAATCGCAAGAATGAATTACTTTTTAATATATTCTCAAACAGAAAACAGTTATTTTAAATGGTAAAAATATTTCAAAATTTTACTATGTTTGCTGTACTTTGATTCAAATAAATGTAGGCTTGGTGAGCAGAAGACACTTCTTTAAAAAACATCTTACTGTTCAAAAACTTTTGACTGGTAGTGTAAATATATGCATCACAATTGCCTATAATATAAAACTTAAAAATATACATCTTTTTAAATGTTTTGCATGAAATGTGTGCATGTTTTATCTTTCTTAACATATACGTACACCATTTGGTTTGATGCATCCAGTGCAATAACATTCACACATTTCTCAAGTGTCTTAAGAGTCCAAATACTTTCAAGGTGCATATTTTTAATCCTTTTGGAGCACATATTTAAAGTTGCTCGGAATCTGTCATTCAGTGAAGTACATCTGCTTCGGTGCTTGTGTTTCGATCCAAGTAATATAATATGTGACTGGACTCCAAGGTCCTGATCCTGGGAAAGTTACCATGGCTTTGGGAATAGAAACTATGTTGATGAACTTCTGAGATGAAGTAAATATATTTCACCCTGCCTTAATATCCAGAGACTATTTTCCCTCGACAGTCCGGGATACGTCTGATTGGCATCTATGCAGTCCGATGGGAAAAAGAGCTGTGTGGAATATTCAGGCTTTGAGAAACACTGCTCAAGTTTATAAATATTCCCTCTCCCGGTTCTCATGACTTCAGATAGAGAACATAATGGAGTTGCACGTGTTGGAGACATAAATCAGTGTTTTCCTGGTTACAAGATACTGTTGTGGGCATCCGTTGAGTTGACATCTGGTGTCGTGACCCTGTCGATATTTCTCACCGGCTTCCTGTATCCGGACGGCAAGCGGACGATTATCCAACAACACTGAATCCAGAACATTTGTTTGACGTTTATGATTAGTCAGTGTCTCTTGATGTGGAAACCCTTCTGATGTGTTGTACACTGTGTCGTATTCATTCATATTCATATCTGGGTGTATCGCAGAAGTACTGATAAACTTGCATGTCGTCTGTTTTCTATTATAAAGGCATTTTTCTTTTTGTTCCCATGGAAAGTTCAACAAAAGACATGTGCTAGATGATTTGTTTTGATGTGTGTTACTAAGCCAGCCATCTGAAGCCAATAATAACGCTGTTGTTTGTGTTTCAGTGGCGATGCCGTTCATCATAATGACCATCATGTTCAAGCCGTACCAGCGTGGCGTTTACTGCAATGACGAGACCATCCGTTACCCCTACAGACCAGACACCATCTCTCACAAAATGATGGCGGCTGTTACCATTTCCTGCTCCATTATTATTGTGAGTCTCCATCAGTCAATCAGTTGAGCAAACCCTGAGAACAATGAAAACTTGATGAAAATTTACACACCCTCAGGTCATCCAAGATATAGAGGAGTTTGTTTCTTCATTGAAATGTATTGGGAAAAAATGTAGCATTACATCACTTGCCCACCAGTGGGTACTCTACAGTGAATGGGTGCCGTCAGAATGAGAGTCCAAACAGCTGATAAAAACATCACAATAATCCACAAGTAATGCACACCACTCCAGTCCATCAGTTAACAACTTGTGAAGTGAAAAGCTGTGTGTTTGTAAGAAACAAATCCATCATTAACAGGGGTGCACATAAGTTTTTCGGTCTGGTTTGGTGCTCACATTGCACATAGTGTGACTAATTAAATGTAACTATTAAAAAAAAGTAATAATAGTATTATTGCACTTTTAGTTCATTTAAAAAAAAATAAAATGATAAACAACATAAAGTGTGATAATACTATTACATTTTAAAATAAATGCAATTATTTTATTGTACACTTTAAAAAGTAAATGCTAATTTTTTTTTAATTATTTGTAAAAAAATTATGAATTTTTATCGTTTTCGAACTGAAAGCTTTTATTTTTATAAAAATAAATAAATTAATAAATAAATATAGCTGCAAGCAGCGATTATTGGGGTTCAAGTGCCTTTAAGGCATTTAAACACATGAAAAAAGACGTTATTTAGCAAGACTGTAACCACGTAAATCAATGATTTAAAAAAACATTTTTGACTAATCTAGGTGATTTACCATAGAAATATGATGTTTTTTAACGTTCATGACTGTTATAGCACCAACTGTGGTCCGATCTCCTTAAAACTTTGCATGCTTGTTTAGAATCACCTGTCTCATGTGCTCAGCAGGTTTTGTGAAGTTTTGAGTTTTCCTTTAGCCTTTGTAGGATTTGGGGTAAATTTGGACAGGCCCCTTTTCTAAACGACCCCGTTATAGCCTCACAAAGGGTAAATTTCAACATTTTTTGATAGTTATTGGCCTAGAGTCCAGAGAATTGTACTGCAGTGTTGTTATCCAGATTGAACAAAAAACCTAGGACTAGTTCACAAAAGTAGGTTTTTGACATCTTCTCAATCATTTAACAAACGATTTGATTGACAGCAGTGGTTCTAGAGGCAAAGTTGTCCAGAACGAGGAGTTCTATCGTATGATACGAATCATACGCAACGTACAATCGTTTACGTCCTTGAAAAATGCAATATATTTTGCTAAGAGCGACCCCACCCATTTCGAATGTTTTGGCGCCCCTTTGCGACAGTGAGTCGAAAATTCAACTTTTTTGGATAATTATTGATATTCAGTCTCCAGAGAATCTGGAAACCTAGGACTAGTTTGCAAAAGTATTTTTTTTTTTTTTTTTTTTTTTAAAAATGCAAAATACCTGAAAATTTTGCCTGAACGTTTTGTCCGGCGTGAGCCAAGGATTCCAACAACATAAGACACTTGAGCCTGCAACTGACGGTTTAGAAGTTATGAGCGGTTTTTGTACTTTTGTTCGCTGTAGCGCCCCCGTTAGGCCGATTGGGGCGAGCCTAGGTCTCATTGTAGGTGTTGTGAGTACTACCATCCCTCCAAGTTTCAAGTCTCTACGACTTACGATTTGGTCTGCACGATCAGTTTTACGTGGAGATTGCTGATCGTGGGCATTCTAACAATTATGATAGGGTTTAGTCACAAGCGCTACATGCTTGAACCCCTAAATATGCACTCTTGGTTTTTAGTCATGCATGGGCACTTCTTATGTGTACCCCTGAACATTAAGAGGTCAAAATACAAGTCCATAATCCATAATTACACTTCCTCCAGTGAAAAAGTCCATCTCCTGTTGTCCTCTCGCATCAAAATCCACCTACGTATTTGTTTAGAACTGTTTTGAGCTGTAAACGGTGCTTGATCTGTGCATATTTCTGGAGAAAGCAATATAATGGATTATGGTATTTTGGCTAGAAGCAACAGTTTGAAGTTAAAACATCTTAATGATGCATTTGTTGGAAATGTGTTGAAGAAAGTGGATAGTGTTTTTGAAGCTGCAAAAAGGACAAAAATGTACCATAAAAGTGGTCTAGAAGAGCATAAGAATCACATTGTTTCAGCTCGGTGATTCGGTCACAGTAGTTCTCATGTTATTGGGTCAATGAAGGGGAAAATTTTCTTTAGAAAACAAAATAAATTTCTGAATTCATACAACCGCTCATGTGAGGAATAAAGAGAAGAGTTAGAATGTAGTGCACAATTCAATAGGAACTACTTTTGTTACGTTTGACAGAGCTTTACCTTTGTGTACCAGACATGAAAGAAAGTGAGTCATACAGGTTTGAAACAACATGATGACTAAATAAATCACTAAATAACAGATTTCACATTTTTGTGTGAACTATTCATGTAAGAATCATCATGAATGTCTGAACTGATTCAGTGTTGAACTACTTGTGAGAACCAGGCAGTTGCAGTAGTTATGAAATAAAATGTCTGTGGGAGAGAACATTGTGATCAGTTCATGATTCATCAATGAAAGTACAACTCAAAACATGTGTCATCTACATCACAGGTTCATAGTCTGACTGTCATTTACTCGCATCACTAAATCTTAAGGCAAGACAAGTTTATGTGACACATTTAGGTCACAATGGTAATTAGAAAGTGTTATGTAACACATAAGTGCACAAGCAATTAAATGAATTAAAAATGTACAAACTATTGCAGTGTGCCAATATTTAGTCATGCATTACTATTACTATGCACTCTTAAAAGAGCCCAAAAGGGGTATTTGACACAGAAGAACCATTTTTGGTTCCCCAAAGAGCATTTCAGTGAACAGTTCTTAAAACAGCTACTTTTTCTTAGTGTGAAGAACATTTTAAAAATCCGAAGAACCAAATTCCACTATAAAGAACCTTTTGTGGAATGAAAAGATTCCATGGATGTTCAAGGTTCCATCAGTGCCAATAAAGAACCGTTATGTTTAAGAGTGTGAAGAATCTTTTGTGGAATTGAAAGGTTCCATTCATGAATATTAATGTTTTTGCAGAGAACTAATAGATGCTAATAAAGAACCTTTATTTTTAAGACTGTATTACTCATACTTAGAAATAGAAATGGTACATTTAAAAATCGAATCGTTTTGTCACTTGCAGATCACTTCCGGAGAGGCCTACTTGGTCTACACCAAACGCCTCTACTCCAATTCAGAGTTTAACCAGTATGCTGCGGCGCTTTATAAAGTGGTGGGGACGTTTCTGTTCGGCGCGTGTGTGAGCCAGTCTCTGACGGATATGGCTAAGTACACCATCGGACGCCTGCGGCCCAACTTCATGGCAGTGTGCGCTCCAGAAGTTTGCAATGGCTACATGCTGGTGATTAACTGCACGGGAAACCCTCGCAACGTGACCGAATCCAGGTACAGAAACGGGGGACGGGAAGGGCCGGTGTCAGAGGGCGTAAACTGCTAACCTTAGATCCTGTATCTGTTTATATTTTTCACCTGTTGTTTCGCTTCCTGTTTGTCCAGTACTTTTGTGCTTTCTTAGGTTTTGACCTTTGCATGCAAAGGTCTTGGTCATGTTCTCAAATGCCGTGTGTCCTCAAGAGACCTAAAACATTAATAGATTTGATTAATAGATGCGTGCACTAGAAAGCATGACCTGTGGTCAGGGACATTTTACATTAGGTTTTTTTTCTTACTTGTAAGGAATTATTTATGTCCTGTTTCTGCATTTTGTCAAGTGGGGATAAAACTTTTAATTAATATTTTCAGTCAATTTAAAATTATAATTAAATGTATAAAATAAATTTTATTATAACATTGCATAGTAAATATTAATTTAACATTATATTTAAAATTATTGTTGTTATTGTTGTTGTTATTATTATTATTATTATTATTATTATTATTATTATTATTATTAGTTTTAATAATAATTATTTTTCGTACATTTTTATTTGTGGTTTTTTTTTTTTTTTTTTCATCCCACACAGTTTTTTTCATTATTAACTAAAACTATTATAAATTGTTTTTGGTAAGTGAAGTAAAACTGAAAAAAAAAAAACAAACAAACAAAAATTAGAAATGTTATATTGGCATCTAACTGGATAAAATAAGTTGAAGCACAGAAATGACTAAAATTGAAATAAAAAAATAAGGTTTAATATAAGTATTTTAAAAAATTATAAGGACAAAATCACAGTTTTCAAATTATTTTTAAATAAATAAATATGCATGTATTTTAGCATTTTAATTCAGAAAAAGTGAGAAAAAAAACTTTCTTTAAATTTCTTTTCTTATTACATGAAATGCATAAATAAAAAGTTTGAACAAAGATTAAAAATGTTATTTTGCCATCTAACTAAAATAAAAAAGGTTTAATTATTTGAGTATTTTAAAAAATAATAAAAATGACAAGCACATAAGAAAATGAATAAAACTTGTGCTTTATTTAAATTTAAATTAAAAATATAAAAATAAATGCTAATTTAAAATATTAATAAATACTACAATAGCACATAAATAATACTAAAATAGCACTGTTCAAATGTAGACCCTTTAACTTGTTTAAGTCTATACATTTTGATAAAACTGAAAATTCTGAACGTTTTTTAGTTGACTCGTTTGTTTTTAACCAAGAGTCACTGTTTTCAATTGCTGTCATTACACATTATTTTTTAAATAAATAAATGGTTGTTTTTAATATAAATGAAACCGTGTCAAGGGAGAACATCTCTGAATATCAAAATGTAAAATAGTATAGTATTTGAGTACTTTAATTTAAAAAATTAAAAAAAAAAAAAATGTATATATTAAAAATGAAGCATTTACAAGTCCAGGAGTTATCTTTAAGCTCTTTATTTAAAAAGTGAAAAAGGTCACGCACAATATAAAAAATGTACATCATCACACATCATAAATGCACTATGTATGAACTTGTGTTAAATCTTTTAACATTTTGAAACAATTTGAAGATGAAGAATGCCTCATAAATGTCATTCTGAATGATCTGTGGACTGTGAAAATGATTTTTTTTTTTCCTTTTCTCCTTGTACTGTTGTCTTGTATCCGTCCGATCTGCCCTTCCTCCGTGGATTCTGTTGCGCCAGGCTGTCGTTTTACTCCGGTCACTCCTCCTTCGGGATGTACTGCATGTTGTTTCTGGCGGTGAGTTGTCACAGTTGTCTTCCTCTCCTGCAATCATGCTGACACAGAAAACTTGTGTAGACAGATAAAGGAGAGCTCTCAGAGCAACAGGAAACACCACGGAGACAATAAACGACGACGACAAACATTCCCAAGTCTCAAGCTTTAAATCAAGACCGTATGCGGTGCTTAAAGGGACAGTACGCCCAATAATTACAGCTCTGCTATCATTTGCTCACCCTCTTGTTATTCCAAACCTGCATGGTGTTTTCTCTTCACAGCATGAACGTTTTTTTGCGAAAATGTCAGGTTTGGAGTGACATGAGGGAGAATTAATTGTTTTCCGATTGCTTTGGTCATGTTCAGACATGTCTGTAGATGTTATCAAATCATATTCACACAAGGTGCTTTCCCGTAACTTTTAAAGTATTGCAAGTAAAGCATTGCTTGTATTGATTTTCCTGTTACTGAGCCCTAAAGACTTTGCATATTCTTTTTCAAGTATTGTGTAATCCTTTGTTGTTTTCACTCATTTTTCCTGTGTAGCTGTATGTCCAGGCACGCATGGCATCCAAATGGGCCCGCCTCCTCCGGCCCACGATTCAGTTCTTCCTGGTGGCCTTTGCTATTTATGTGGGATACACACGTGTGTCTGACTACAAGCACCACTGGAGCGACGTGGTTGTGGGTCTCCTGCAAGGGGCGCTGATCGCAGTCCTCACGGTGAGTGGGGTCAATCTCATAAAACTGGTCAAGAACCTGTTCAGGTCATATTTCACAGCTAAATAATATAGTTTGCTTCTTTTTTTTTTTTTTTTTCATTGTAAAATGGCCATAATTGAGCCCAAATTAAGTGAAAAAATACTGACAAAATAATATGCAAGTATGTAAATAAGTTATGTACTTGCATACTTAATGAGTATTTTTTTTTCCTCTTTATAGTAATTTCAACAAAAATTTTATTAAATTATTATATGTCGTAAAAATATATATATTTTTTTTTCAGCCATAGGGATAAAGTCTTTAATAAATAGTACATAAATAACATAAAATAAAATAAAGTAGTTCCTCACCAGGCATTTGGAAATTTAATACTCTTTTCTTTTCTTTTTTGTTTTTTTGTTTTGTTTTGTTTAATTATACTGTCAGAATCTAAAAATCATATTGGTCCTAAATACATTGGAAACATGTTCTTTATGAAATTATAAAGTTGTTTGATTTTTGGTTTATCTGATTGTAATTTGTGTTACTTTATAGTATATGTATTTATTTATATATTGTTATTCCATTTTATATATATATATATATATATATATATATATATATATATATATATATATATATATATATATATATATAGTAATTTTATTTCACAACAATTTATATCATGACATAGTCATTTTTTGTTATTTTATCTTTGTTATTAATAATAAAAACCTAGATGCAAGTAACAAACTAAAGGACAACTACAATAAAACAAAGACACAAATAAAGAGGGCCCTATGAAATCTGTTTCATTTTTTCCTAAATTCAATTAAAATTTTTCTAGACTCTATTTTAATGGTTACATAAAAAAAATATTTATCAAAAAGCACATCTAATTAATTGAAATGATCAAATTCGCAGAATTTAACAGCAATTTATTAAAAGTTTAACAAAAATTACATGGTTTTTAAGGCCCTATGAAAAACATTTTATTATTTTCCTCAAATTCAGTTTTGTTTGTGAATCTCTGTTTTCCATTAATTTTCTGGATTCTATTTTAATAGTTTCATTACATTTTAATAATCAAAAGCATGTCTAATGAATTTATAAAGGATAATTAGATTTGATAAAGACTTTTATAGGACTTTTATAAGACTATTATAGGATATTTCTTTCTTTCTTTCTTTTTTCAAAAATACTATGTTGTGTATTTAATTTTCTGGTAAATAATTTTTCTGGTAAATATTCCTTAAACATTGTGTTAATAATATTTTTATTATTAATAGTAGTACTATCTTTACATTAAGTAATATATTAATATATTTCTGACTGTCAAGTTAAACCAAACTTTTATTTTGACGGGTTGCTGTGAAGACGGTTAGGGTCTTCATTATATGGCAATAGTTTTCCGCAAAACAAACGGTAAAATGTTCGAGAAGTGACACTCAGAGCAGTCTAGAGATTGTTCATTTTTATTGAGGCGGCAGAGGCTGAAAACACCGCGAGCGTCACGCGTGTGTGTGTCGTAAACAAAACTGCACATCTGCGCCATTCCCTAACACAGGCACGCAGAAATACGGCTCTTATTAAAAATGCATTCTTAAAGTACCGGTACTAGTAAAATGCGGAATCGTACCGTTTTTAAAAGCAGGGTATCGCAATACTTTTAAAGTACCGGTATATCATGCAACACTAATAATAACACACACAAACAAAATAAACTTAATTGGTGTTCTATAATTCTGCAGGATGCATTAAGAGTTTCTTCTCTCCGTCACAGGTGCGATATGTCTCTGACTTCTTTAAAGAGCGCCCCCCTCGCTGCCAGGATGTAGAAAATGCTGAAAACGAAGACAGCGAACGCAAGCCCAGCCTTCAGATCTCAGACACGGACAGAAACCATTACTCCTACAGCAGGCCTGTATGAGCCTGACCTTTGACCTGTGAGGGCAGTCACACAGAAGCACTGGATGCTGCACCACGTCTCGTACAGACAGCCACACACACTGTACACTGGCACTGACTGCGCTCTCTTCCACAGGATCATGCTCCCATTTCACACAGACAGAGAGAGAGCGAGTGAATGCATGAACTAACACTGAATATTAGATTTTATACTTCTCTACAGGCCGTGTTTATACCCATTTTTGTGTTATGCACGCTCATATACGCCAAGTGCACAGATCGCCTGACATCTAATGAACCGTGAGGGACTTTATTGTATCGGAGCACAAAGACGAACTTCTCCAAGGGGAACTGGTCGTTTCCATGACAACCTCAAAACCACCGGTTGACATTTACTGACTTGCCGTACTTCTGCTGTTGGAAGGGATCCTTTCGGCATGGGAAAGAAAGTGATGTTTTCTAAGCCATCAGAACACAAGAATTAATGTTTCCCTGAGTAAGAAATCAGGAAGAGAAGTCTGAACATTGAACTGTTGGAAGGGTCTTTCTCACAATGACAATTAGATATTTTACACGATTTTCTACAATTTTGTAAGTGTTTATATATATATATATATATATATATATATATATATATATATATATATATATATATATATATATATATATATATATATATATATATATATATAAACAATGTGTATATATATATATATATATATTATAGTGACTTATTTTAAATATATAAAGAAATGTTATTTTCTTGTGGCGGTAGGTTTAGGGACTTTTACAAACATTTTGGTGAACTAACGTTAGTTATTATATCTGCACACATCTACATGAAATTCTGCATAGCTTGAATGATTTTTATAAAATAACACTTTATAGTGTTTAATTTGCTGAAGACCTCCGTGACAACTCGTGATTTCAATCTAGTTTTGTCGTGTCGCTCGCTCTCTTAACGATGTCGTTTGATGAAAACCACTAGCTAACCGAGACACATATATATCGGTAACGTTATATTTCATAGAAATGATTCTTACTAACCAACCTATCCAGCAATAAAGATCAATATTAACTATCAGATTTAATACGTTAAATAGCCGTTTATGTTTGAATATTATCACCGCATCCTAACTAAGTGAACGTGAAAATGCTGCTTGTAACTTTAAAATCACAGCCAATCATAAAGCTGTATACTGTTCTGGACCAATGAGGATTCACTAGGGGGCGGGGCTACCCAGTGTGAAAAGAAACGGACGCTTGTAAATTCAAATGGACTTGCGCTGTGTTTTACCCGTATTATCGGGTTGAATGTTTCCACAGCATCATGATTGTTTAGTTTTATGTGCCTATTTTCAGTGAAAAACGTCTGTCGAAATCACCAGCGGATTCAAGAGATTTATTTTCCTCACGTCACGCTTTTGTATATGACGAAATGACTTAGGCTGCGATCATTTGGTCTGTAAGTTTCCGATTAACGCTACCTGTAACGTTATTTCTCCAGTGACAGTTTTAACTGAGATTCACACTCATCCTTTTACTCTAATTTACCTCATTTTATACTTCTCATTTGTGTTAATTCAGAGCTCAAACCGAGTCCTTCCAAGACTGCAAATTAATTTCGTTAAGACTGGATGGTCAGGTGACCTTGAGAAATAATAATAATAACAGATAGGCAAATTGGGATACAACCACTGTAAGTCTGTACTTTGCCAGTGGAAAAATATTTGGGCATGCTATCTTGTCATAAAATAACCCCTTTGCGTTAGCTACATTGATGACCTTAAAATTATTATCTTCAGGTTTAGACACTTAGGAATTCTCTGTTTTCTCTATTTTCAGCAACTAAAAAGGAGAATGTCACATCTTCATTGTCTTCTAAAATTAATCTTCTATTCTGGCATATATTTTTAACTTCTCTCGGCTATTCTGTTATTAATGTGGGGGAAATTTTTTAAAAGTAAAAAATCTTATTTATGGAGTAAAAACAATATTTTTAAATACATTTTATTTTCCCCCCATCCCCTCTCACCTGTCATGTTTATGGAAAAAAAAATCCATTCCTTTCTTAAGTTTGAAGTTGTCGACAATTGCTCATGTAAACCCTGCACAACAGAACCTGCTGTCTACTGTGAGTTGCTAATGCTGCAATTTTTTATGGACACTATATTTAGTGAATATGAATGATTTCTCCCTATTTTTTGCTTCTATGTGGAACAGAGACTCTCTTGTGACTCTGATTTAGTCACAGAACCCAAACGGCCTTAAAATAAATGAGGACTGAGCTCACAGACTGACTTGCACACTGAATGTGAAAAAGATTGTGGCTCATGTTTACACTTTTGCCAATATGTGTAAAATGCAAGTATTGTTTAGTTGAATGTTCCAGAGCGATGCTGATGATATTTTTGCGGGATTGTTGTAAGCACAACTTTATCAAGAGAATACATCATTTTCATAAATGATAAAAAATAATGTGCATTAAGTTGCATAAATTAACATATTACAGTATGTCAAAATGAAAAAAAAAATTTTTTGTCTGATTAAATTGAAGCTACTGAACTTGTATTTTTCCTAAAAATTAATATTTCTAAACCACTTATGATACTTCGAGCTCCAGAAATGTTATGTGAACCAATTATTATTTAGTCCAATTATTATTTTGTAATGATTGGCATCCGTGACTTTAGAAGAAGTTTTGAGTGTATAGCATATAAATGTTGCACATATAATTTTTTTTTTCTTGGTATGTTTTATATTTGTTTATTCATACCTAACGTTCAGAATTATAATAAAAAATTGTACAGCATCTTTTACCGTAATGTTTTTGCTTTTGCCGTAAATGAGCTCAAAACGGAAATTAATGAGAAGTTTTGAAACCTTTCAGAGGTCACAGTGCAGATGTCTTTAATAGTTTTATCTTATAAGTTGTTAACACTTAATATTTCAACGTGTTATCTATATTACACGTTGGCTAGGCCAAGTATCATTATTACTCTTGCTCATACTTGGTGTTAAAAGTTTGTTCAGATCACTAACTGCAAATGCACTGAACTTAGCAGTCAGACTTAATTATTTATAGCATGTTTTCATGCATTTAAGAATATTATTTTATATTCGGCATGTGTCTTTAATTGGATGGACTTTTTGTGAAATTCATTCTAGTGCCGTTCAGCCAAAAACTTGTCCTTATCTAACACAGAGATGATTGTACAAAGGGATCGTGGGAATTGAAGCAGCCAAAAATGTCACGCATAAATCCTGCTTCTTTTCATCAGAATGGTGTTCAAGGACTGTTGATTCCTGTCAGCTTTATTGTAGGCAGGGCTGGAAGAATCTGAGAAACACTGACTTGTCCTCAAGGCAAAGCGTCCACTATAATGGGTGTAAATGTAAAATTTCCATTATCTAGTGCCTATGAATAGGTGGGACTGATTTTCATCATGGACATGTGACATCCTGCTACTACAAAAAGCTTTATTACAGTCCATGTGATCCAACAAAAGTTTTTCCATTCAGCACTGATTCGTGAGATGTGGGACGAAACACAAAAAAAGTTTCACTTCGAATCACCTAACCATTATCACAAAAGTACCATTTCATTCAGTTCTCTCTCTCTTTTTTCTTTTTTTTTTTTTTTTAAGTTTATGACAATCTCTTACTGTATACTATCCCTAAAGCCAGCTATCATCATCAGCACCAAATACTTTATATACAAGTATATATACAATAGCCTAATAATTAATATATGTGACCCTGGACCACAAAACCAGTCGTAAGTAGCACGAGTATATTTTTGTTTAGCAATTGCCAACAATACATTGTATGGGTTAAAATGATCGATTTTTCTTTTATGCCAAAAGTCATTAGGATATTAAGTAAAGATCATGTTTCATGAAAATATTTTGTAAATTTCCTACTATAAATATATCAAAACTTATTTTTTTTTTTAAATAAGCAATTTATTAGATTAATTTAATAGATTATTTATTCAGCTTTCAGATGATATATAAATCTCAAAGCATTGACTTATGACTGGTGTTGTGGTCCAGGGTCACACACACACATATATATATATATATATATATATAAACATAAATATAAAAAAAAACATTACTATCCTGAGTCCTGAGATTTGTATTCTTCATTGTAAGATCCTGATAGTATCTAATTAGTAAAGTTTTAGTATTTTTATGTCTGTATATTTTTAATTAATATTTAAATTTTAATTTATTTTTCATTCTGTTTTAATTTTATCATTTTAGTATTCTTTTTTTTTTTTTGGTCATTTTTATAATTTTTATTGTTGAAATTTTGAATTTGATTTTTTTTTTAAATATATTTTCAATTTCCTTTTTTTTTGTTTTAGTAATTGTCATTTTTACAAGTTTTTTTTTTTAAATGTCTATATATTTTATTTTTATATTTTCCATTTTCTTTTTAATTTTGTTTTTGCATGGTTCTGTTTTTAAATTTCAGATATTATTTTAATAAAGCAAGTTGAACTAAATGAAAATGAGAAATGTTGCTTTAACATATAAAGCAAATATATAAACATATATTTTTATTTGAGCTAACGTTATTTTATTTTAAGCCACAGATTTTTTGTTTTAGTTAATGCTAATATGCTAATAACACCAGAAGAGCATGTATTACAATTTGTGAACAAGGTAAGATTTGGTGACAATTCATGAAATGGAGCAGAAATCAGTTTGAAACCATACTGTAGTCTCAATTCCCATAACATATTTCTCAATCAGTATTTAAATCTGTATGGATGTCGACACATATAGAGTGTTCAAAAAAATGTGAGAAAATTGAAGCAAGTTTCACCAAAATTCATATACAGACCTCTGAACGTGTTACTCCAACCAAACCCATGATGCCTAAAGTTTTAATCTTGCACTTCTTCTTTTGCACTTTGACGTGACCCAAAAATGTTTCCAGCACTTCATCCTCAAAGCATTCTGGGATGTGTGACCTGCGTTTGACCGGCAATATTTTATGTTGATGTCTTACATCAGTCAGATAAAACTGTTTGGCCACTTCAGCCAAAACATTCTCTCATCTGTTAAATGATTTTAGATGCACTAAATCTATCAAATTTGACGTCAACTGAGCAGGTTTCAACATGTTTCTACTCATTTTTAACGATTAGCGTTAATGGCATTTTGGAAAAGTTTGCAAATAAACAGTCGAGCCACTACATTTGTCTAGATTGGGGGTAAAGACCTCATAACTAGTTCCACATGCTGAAAAGCAAACATAAACCAACCAGACTGATATGTGTTTGATTATAGTGCAGCCTAGTGTTGAAATCAAGCAGTACAACAACAGATTGCAGTTTGTTCAAAGCCTGAACAGTCCTGGTTTACAATTAAAAGAAGTGAAAAAGAAAAAAAAAAAAAACATAGAATTGGTTTTTTGTTTTTACTAAATTCTAGGTGACTTTCTGCATATATTATCTACAGGAGAGAAATGGGCACATAAAGTTGTTTAATAAAATGATATTTTAATCAAAATTAATATGTCTTTATTATGCATTAACCATTTTAAAATGCAATAAAACACTGGCGATTGTACTGTATTGTGAATATAAACACACTACATCGCCCTTTGATCATTTTATTCACAATACAGCACAGACTCTTGTGCTTTATTGCTTCATTTAGTGTCATAAAGTGAGTAAATGAACAACAGAAGCCTGTTTATTATAAGCAAAAACAGCATCATTTCTCATTGAATACTGTGTGAAACTAACGCTATGTACTCAAAATGACAGATTTATTGAAGTCTGCTTCAGTGAGGGGAAACGATGCGATGACTTCAGGGTGTTTTCTGCTCTTTACTGACACAGTCGAAAGCTCTTGGGGGGAAAAAGTGAAATGGCGCTGTAACAGGAAAACCTCAATGTCCATTTGTCTAGAAGTTTCCATGTCTTTCTTTTGAACTCGTTTTGACACAAAATTGGCAGTAAAAGCATCTCAGTCCATTTCTGTGTGGGAGATGATACGGAGAAGCCTGTATCTTGCCTCCATTTGCCTGTCACACTGAAAGACAAAACAAAGCATGCAGGATTACACAACAGTAACGCAGTATTAGCTGCAGTTATGGTGCAGGATTGCTGGAGATGTTAAGGAGAGAACTGAAGACATGAGAGATGATTCTGGTTGGATTTATGTTTTCATTTTTAATATTTTTCTGTTACCACGCTTTTAGGAAAAATCTACATTTTAACAGCCCACAAAATAATTAAACATTATACATGAGGACGTTACATCATCTTCAAATAAACAATATATTTTTAAAAAACAATTTTCATGAAGTTATGATTTTACTCATATAGCAAACAGTCTCTAATGTTTCATAACTACAGAACTAATATCTGACTCAAAAATATTAAGAATTTTTTTTTTTAAATATATTTTAAAGATTTTTTTCTTCATAATTTTTAATCCAACGTCTAGGTATTACCATGTAAAACTAATGATTATTAAATACCACTTTAATAATTCAAAAATTCATGTTTTTATGTTTTATTATTTTTACTTAATCAAAATAACCCAAATGCAGTTTGATTGAGATTAATTGGAATGCACAATACAAAAACTAGTTTTTGAAAATTGTTTTTGCAAATGCAAATGAACTCATATATATATATATATATATATATATATATATATATATATATATATATATATATATTCATATTTTAAGAAAAATATATATTTTTAATTTTTTTATTTATTGTATTATGCATTCTTAATGCATTATTTAAATGCACATATGTCTGTGTACATACATATATTATCAATTCATATTTTTATAAAATCTATACCTACTTTTTAAATTTATTTTACTATGCATTCTGAATGCATTCTTTAAACGCGTGTTGTGTAAATAAATATATTATAAAAAATCTATAAAATTAATGACATGATATTAATATTATATTATTTATTATATTAGATAAAGGTTATATATATATATATATATATATATATATATATATATATATATATATATATATATATATATATAAATAAATAGATAAAAAAAAATATTTTAGATACTTTTGAAATACATTACACTTATATACACACAAACACACGCACACATATACATATACACACATCCACACCCAGAGCAGAATATATTACTCACCAGAATATTCAGCTTTCTTTCTAATTGGCTGACAGAGCTGCCAGACAGCTGATTGGCTGATTACGCCCGGCGTGTGAGAACACAGATGCGGTTCACTCAGAGTTCGGCTCGGAGGGCCACGAGGACGGATGAAGGGCTTCTGACAAGGCACCTGATGCCCACACCCGAGCGCTCTGGGGCCGACCCGGTGCATTCTGGGACTGGCCCCGTGCATTCTGGGGGGCGGGCGGGCTGGGGAGGGGTAGCGGCTGTCTTTCACTAGTCTCACTCCATGGGTAGGAGTGGGTCCTGTGAGGAAAACCAGACGTCAAGGTGCATAACCATTCGTCACCAAAAATGAATTGCAGGAATTGGAAAAACCATTTGGAGGCGAGCGAGAGATGAAATCACATCCGACTGAAAACCATCCCCCTGCCGCCCACGTTTACTGTAAGCGGTAAAAGCATGAGTCAGGACGTACCTAGTGTTTGAGAGCGGGAGACGGGCCGCGGGTGGAGGACGAGAGAGGGCGGGGAGGTGCTGGAGAGCCAGGAGAGAGTGATTCATGGGACACTGAAGGAGAAGGAGATCTCACTTTCTCCTGAAATAACACAGAGTAAAACTACTAAACCACGTCCAAGTCCACAGAAACTTTTCTTTTTTTATATAATAAAAACGAGTAGGTTTCTAGAACCCTATTAAAGCGGTTTTATTTTTTTTCCAAATTCTGTGGTTTTTAATTTAAAAATACACTGAATACGCAAAACTTTAAGAGTATAATTTTTCAGTAGAATTTTAACAATAATATGAAAATGCACATTTTCCCCACAATTTTTTTTAAATTCTGTGTTCTATTTTAAGTTTTCTGGATTACACTTTTACTGGTTCACTTGAATTACATTTTAAAAAATTAGTTGAAGTTGCAATATTTTAACAATGTAATAATTTATTACAATTTTAACAATAATTTAATTACAAAAATTATTTTATTTCATAAATTTTTCACTCACTTTATTAAAATGATATATATATATATATATATATATATATATATATATATATATATATATATATATTTTTTTTTTTTTAACATTTTAATAATACTACCTATGAAAGCCGTTTAATTTTTGTTAATAAATTCTGTTTGATTTTTTTTTTTTTTTATATTTATTTTCAGCAACGGTGGTAATCAAATGAACTCATAAAACTTCATCTTTTAAAATGTAATCAACATAAATTCCTTTTATTTTATATCAATTCATTTCACTCTTTGCCAAACAAAGTGCTGCACAACAGAGGTTTACTGTTCCATTTAAACATGGATAAAACTGTGTGATATATAATAATTAACTGTACTGTTGTTATTGTTACTTTAAGAAAACCAAACTTTTATTTTGGGGAGTTGTAGTGAAAACCTTTGAGTTTCTGTGTGCATGTAATTATCATTTCTCAGTGAAATTCTGGTTAAAAAAAAACAAACAAAAAAAAAAGATTAAGAGCAGCTTTGGAAATGAAGTTCATGTGTTCATGTCCTCAAAAAAACACCACTTCATATTGCAATGGCAGTCTTTTGCAGATCAATATCACAGACACTAGTCCATATTGTGATTTGATTAAGTGTTCAGTCATACTTTTGATCTGTTTAGCCAAATTTTATACCCATTATACAGCAAAAATCTGTTTTCATGACTGGATTTTGTGATTCTGTTTCGTGGAACTCATAGGACCCTAGATATTTTTTATACAATATAATTTTTCAAAACATTCAAATAGCATTAAAAGAATGTATTTAAACACATCAAATGTCTGTTTTAGGACCTGTTCCTATTGAAAATGTTGAGCATTTGTATGAGATGATTTCCTAATGATCATCTGTGTGTCAGGTAGCGTCTCCGTACCTGAGTGGGGCTCTTGCAGAGTCCGGGTGAGCGTGGCTGAGATCGAGGGGATGAAGAACCATCTCTGGACGGATTCTTCCGGAGAACTGGAGAGCTGTTCAGTCCGTTCCCTTCAGTCGATCTGGGAGAGACTCCTGCAGGTGACGCACTTTTCTGCAAACACAGACGGTGCAAGATGACATCCAAAACTTCAAATCATGCCACTTTTAATAAAAGCAACTACAGCAGTGTTTGCCCATGTAAATGTCGCCAAAATATGACCCCTCCAATACGATGCCGTGGAATTTAAAAGTATAATTTACAGTATAATTTAAAGCATAGATGAATGATGCAGAATGGATTGGTTTGTGCCAAAATTATTTTTTAAATTGCTGAAAGTACCAATTCCATATGTTAACAATTAGTGATACTCTAGCGAATTTCTGATCTTTGAACCCGGTCATTAGCAATTCATTAAAACATTATATAGTGTTTGATCAATAGCTTTTGTAATTTCAAATATGAACATGCCATTTGTAGATATTTAAAGTATAGAACTAATTATATATCAAACATTATATAATGTAATAAAACTTATTAATGTTGTCAGTGAAAGTTACCAGATTTATAAATCAAAAACTCATAACGTCTTTATTATTATTATTTTTTTAAACATAAACTTTGTACATAAACCTTCCATATACACTGCATTCACAACTGAAATGACCAATAACGTGTCATGCTTTAGAATGTTCATTAAAACGGACCAATTAGCTGCAGGCTATTCTTCAGCTCCAGGAAATGAATAGCTATGTAACCAGACTGTTGCATAACGAAAGAAACAAAGCGAATAACTGTTCTCACACCTCTTTAGTGCCATCTCTTCTGAGAGCGTCTTCACTTTTACCGCCACTTTCCTGCAGGAAACACATGATCAGACCAAGCAATCATGAGCGTTAAGTACTTCAGTGATGAGATACTGTTTCTCCAGTAATCGCAAACATTTCTCAAACTGTCCTCAGATTTGTCAAAAAACCTAAGAAAATAAAGCTAAATACAATGAAATATAAATATTTGATTTTTTTTTTTTTTTTAGAAAAATTCAGAAAAATTTGAAATGCTGAATGCTAAATGAAAACACTGAAATAACTGGAAATAAATGAAAACTAAAACGGAACTATAAATAGAAATATTTAAAATAATAATAATAATAATAATAAAACTACAGAAGCACAACAAAACTACAAATGAAACAAAATTAAAAAAATGTAAGAAAATATAATAGTAAAAACTAATTCAAAATATTAATAAAAACTAGGATTGCAAAAGGGTGGAAAATGTCCTGTAAATTCCTGAAACATTTTGAAAACTTTCCAGGATTTTTTGGATGTACCAGAAATTTTCCACCCCTTTGCAACCCTAATAAAAACTATAATTATATAAATAACACTGATCTCAATATTAACTAAAACTAAATGACCACACTATTCTATCCACATTCATTTTACAGGTCTATAATCCTACTGTATGACAACTATTGACTCTATATTTTATTTCTCCAAGAGAACTGTGGGAGAAACATCTAAGATTTATTGATACTTAAACCGACACTGAAAGCTGCATTACGTCTCCAGAGCTATGAAAGAGCAGTTTTATCCTCTGGTTTGGCGAGTGAATTCACAAGTCAGTGAATCAGGGATGAAATGATATCACTTTAAATAAATAATGAGCATTAATATTCAATCGCAGTCAGCAGTCTTGTGATGTAATTTAGCTGTACATGGAAGCACAATCAAAAATCACACAGACTTCAGGAGGAACTCAAACATATCTTAAAAGAGACGCTTATATACTGTAAATCGAGGAAACAGGACGTTTGGTCTTGACTCGACTTACCCGTCGCGTCCGTCCCGTGCTGCTCTGGTCTGCGCCGCCCCGTTTATTGTCCATATCAGCGTGAGAGGATGAGGAAGAGGAAGGAGGAGGTGGAGGAAGACCCAGACGCAGCCCTGCTGACCGATGACCGACCGGAGAGCCGCTGCCGCTCTGAAACACACACAACATTTTTTTTTAATTTAATATTTTTAAATTAATGTTTCTTTCAGCAGTATCAAACTTTTTCATTCAAAAAAATGTTTAAAATATTCATTCATTTATTCATTAAATATTTAAGATATTCATATACATAATCACTCTTAATATCTAGTAAATTATTAGAAACCTCTTTATATTATTTATGGCTCTATATTAGATTAGATTAGATTTAATTAGATTCAGCTTTATTGTCATAGTGCATTGGAATTTATGCAGTGAAATTTTATAACACGATAACAGTAATTAGAGCAAAATTGTTACTTAAAAAACAATCAGATGGAATTCTTTCCTTTTTATTTGCAACTTTGCATAAAATATCTGATTATTCATAACAAATAAAAGATACTGTATGTCATTTGCATGTGCACAAATCAACTATTGTCCTCAACATTATAGCAGAATCTCTGTTAGAACCATAAATAAATAGGTTTAGAATATTTTTCTAGATATTAAAAGTTAATATATTAATGCATATTTTGAACCTTTATACTGTATTAGATGACTTTAGCCAATTTCACACATAATAAATAAGGTATATGTAAAAAAAAAACCATTTTTTTAATTAGAAGAAGGAAGGAAGGGGAAAGTCTTTTGACTGTTGAAATGGTTAAAAATCATATTTAATTTGAAGCTTGATCAAATGCAAATAGCTTCTAAGTCTGATTTTTGCTTTTGTAACCACAGAAATGAAAAGTAAACAGACTACAAGGTTACAGTTCTGCAGGTCAAATCATTTGTGCACGATTTCTATGGAAGTTACACATTAAAGTATGTGCAAATTTAAAATTAAATCACAAATTCAAAAAATTACAATAAAAAATAATTAAAAATATAATAATGAGAAAAAAAACAAAAACAACAAAAATTAATTCCATGATAATCTAGTGCATGTCAAAAATATTTTTTAATTCTGTATTTAGAAAATGCAATTCTATACAAAAATCCAATTCAACATATAAAATACAATCAGCAATGCAATCCTTACATGCAAACACACAAATAATCTACTTTTCTAATGCATGGACCAATGAGAAGATAACTACTCACCCTGTTTGGAGCTCCATCTACAGAAATGAAGAGAGACACAGAAGGATTGAGACATGATGATCCTGTTATCTTGAACATTTGCAATATATATCAGGAATATTACGGATTAATTTCAGTCTAATGTCTATGGATAAAATCTGTGGCATGCTGTCGCTTACAGACAATCAAGCAATAATCTTATTTACCATAATGCACGTCTAATGGAAGTCTATGGGGCTTTCCATTTCTGGTATAAAAACCAGAAATGTAAAGCTTGAATTTTTGAATAAATGTATCTATAAAATGTCATTGCCACATAAAAAAAATGCCATATGAGCTGCTGATTCATGAGATGTAACTGTACATCTGTATTGAGTTGGCTCTTTGTATACAATGTTTGAACATACATACTTCTACATACCGTACCATATAGCATGCAAAACACTGTCAGGCCTCATGTGATAGTAGTAACAGTAATTTTGCATAAATTAAAGGTCATACAAGAAATACTGCTGTAATTTGAAACCACTAAAAGATTCCCACGTACCTCTGGAGTCCAGGGGCTCGGGGTGAGCGATGTCATCTTTAGGCGCCAGATGCGGGGGGAACGGGAAGGCCCCGGGGATAGCCATGAGGCCCGCACCCGCTCCCAAGGTCAGGCCTGAGGGGTGTGGCGTCAGTGGGAAGCCCGGGGCATGATGGGATAGGTGCTGGAACTGCTGCTGCTACAAAGGATGAATGGAGAGGAAAATGTCAAGTCAATGTAAAACCTGACATTTTTAAATATAGACTGCATGACCATTCAGTGTAACAACAGTTTGTATACCAAAAGTCTTGTCAGGTAGAACAAGAAACATTAGATGATCTATCATGGCATGAAGAAAAGCAGACTCACCCCGATGATTGCGTTGAGCTCGGCCATGCTGACGTGTTTGGATCTTTCCACTGCTTGAGCCACCTGATGCTGATGCTGCAAGAGCACACAAATTCAGCATGCATCGCCACACGTGAAGCATGAATAAAACAAACCAGCTAATATTCAAAGATCAAGACCAAACATGCAAAACTACACCCGAGGCGAAGCCTGCTACACGACAGCACCTTTCATTGTGAAAACCCACAAACAAAGCAGAAGCTCATGTGCCACGAACAGCAGGTCAACTGAAAAGAGTTGTTGTTGTCTCTGTGGCAGGCCTGCTGTTCCCAGAGGGCGTTACGATTACAAAATAACCAAATCCACTCAGCGTGGCTTAGAAAAGAACAGTATGAAATATTGATCCAGGAAAGAGGTGGGCAATTGCAAGCTCTCTGTTGATGACCACCTCTGCTGTAAATAATTCATGTGTAAATAGCCCGCGGGGGGAGAGCGGCTCGGAGAGGATGAGCATGTGTGTGTGTGTTTGTGTGTGTGTCTGTGTGTTTGCTCACCTCTTGGGACAGCAGTGGAATGATCTGAGTGCATATAGCACTGAGCCGCTTTACAATCTCTGCCTGCAGAAACAAACACACAAAAACTACCATCAAACAACAGACGGCATACTAAAGAAAACAGGCAGGATAAATGAGGTTCATTGGTTTGTTTCTTTAATATAACAGTAGCTAATGCGTCAGTACGTGCTGTTCATCCAGGAACATTTTCACATTATATATTATTATTATATACTGAGAAATCATTTACACCCTGAGTGTTTTATACACTGATCTAAAGATAAGTGGTTTAATAGGTTAATAAATTTGGTTGAAGTTTGGTCTGTTACAGCTTGACACCACTTTGCAGACTATTAACAAAAATGTTATACTCATCACTGAAACTTACATGCCAAAAAATAATAATAATAAAACAAATTTATATGATTAATAAAATAAATGAAAATGATTAATAAAATAAATGATGATAGACAATGTTAGAACAATCGATAGATAGATACAACAATGAAAGACAGAATTATAGATAGAATGACAGATAATAGATAGATAGATAGATAAATAGATAGATAGATAGAATGAACAACAGAACAATAAATAAAATGACAACAAGCGGAAGAACAACAGAACGATGGAATGATAAAACGAAGAACGATAGATAGACAGATACATAGAACAATGAACGATAGATAGAATAATAAAACAATAGACAGATAAAACGAGGAAAAATAGAACGATAGGTAGAATAGACGATAGAACAACAGATAGAATGACAACAAATGGAAGAACAGAACAATAGAATGATAAAATGATGAATGAAAGAAAGAACAATAGATAGAATAACAGAATGATAGAACGGTAGATAGATAGATAGATAGATAGATAGATAGATAGATAGATAGATAGAACAATACGATAGAAAAATAGATAGATGACAACAAACGAAAGAACAAAAGGATAGAATGATAAAATGATGAACAATAGAACAACAGAATGATAGAATGATAGATAGATAAAATGATTAATGACAGACAGAACGACAAAATGAAACAATAGAACTATAAAATGAAAGACAGAATGATAGAACAATAGAATTAATAGATAGATAGATAAAATGATGACAGACAGAATGATAGAACGATAGAATGACAGAACAACAGAATGATAAAACAATTAACAATAGAAAGAACAACAGATATATAGAACAACAAAATGATAGATAGAACCGTAGAACAATAGAACATTAGAATGTTAAAATGATAGATAGATAGATAGATGGATAGATAGACAGATAAAACGATGAAAGATAGAATGATTGATAGAACGACAGAACGATGGAATGATAAAACGATTAACGACAGAAAGAACAATAGGTAGAACAAAATGATAGAACGTTAGAACGGTAGATAGATAAAAAGATGAAAGATAGAATGATAGATAGAACGACAGAACTACAGAATAGAATAATAAAAGGATGAACGATAGAAAGAACAATAAATAGAACAACAAAATGATAGATATAACCATAGAACGATAGATAGATAGATAAAACGATGAAAGATAGAACTTTAGAACGATAGACAGATAGATGGATAGATAGATAGATAGATAAAACGAGTAAAGTTAGAATGATGGATAGAACGATAGAATGATAAAAGGATGAACGATAGATAGAACAAAATGATAGAACGTTAGAACGATAGAACGATAGAACAATAGAACGATAGATAGATAGATAGATAGATAGATAGATAGATAAATAGATAAAACGATGAAAGATAGAATGATGGATAGAACGACAGAACGATAGAATGATAAAAGGATGAAGGATAGAAAACAATAGATAAATAGAACAACAAAATGATAGAACCATAGAACGATAGATTGTTAGAAGAACGATAGATAGATAGATAGATAAACACACACAAAGGGTCTTTCCTGAGTGCAAGAGGTGCTTTTAATACACTGCATGCACACAAACAAACACACACACACACACACACACACACACAGCTCACATATGTACACTCTTCCATACAGGCTGATCCCACACACTCTGACCCACATACACTCTCAAATCCAGGCATTTCCAACAGATGGCCTGGAAAACGAGGAGAGATGCAGGGGTCTTATCTGGATTAGCCCACTCTAGCGTGTGTGTGTGTGTGTGTGTGTGTGTGTGTGTGTGTGTGTGTGTGTGTGTTTGCTCATATCGAGTAGTCAGGCTTAAAATCTGCTTCAGAATAAATACCCAACAAAACACTGAATCAGATGCATACAGTACAGCTTTGACTACAGTAAAATCATTTTTCCACAAAATCAGCACATTAGAATGATTTCTGAAGGATCATGTGACACTGAAGACTGGAGTAACAATGCTGAAAATTCAGCTTTGCATCACAAGAATAAATTGAATTTTAAAATATAGTGAAATAGAACACAGTTATTATAAATTACAATAATTTCTCACAATATTACAGTATGTTTGATCTAATAAATAGACTTTTTGAAATGCATGTAACACCTGAAATCTAAGGCGCAAATGTCTGTGCTGCTGACATGGCGGTTGAGGTTCAATCCCAGCAACTGGAGACTTACTGCAAAAATCCAGTTCCATCCCTAACAAACCCTTTATCATGATCGTCCCTGCAATTAGTGTCTCGTTCATCCAGTGCCATCACTAACCTGCCAACCAGAACCCATAATTCCCGCACACAAGGACACCTCATACCGTAAAGCTCATTACACAGAGATCATGCTGATCCGTAATGAAATCAGGCTGCAAACGGCACATCAGTCACTCACCTGCTTCTGCATTTCAATGTTCAGCCCGTAAGACATTTCATAATACTGTGGAAGGAAACAAGGGCAGTTCAATTACACTACATAAATCACAATTGCATCCACCCAAATGCTCCACATGTGTTACCAGAGGCCAAAAATGACCCATATTCACAGTGAACGACCTGACACTCATTTCTCTTTTATATTGATGTGTTTAGATCATCATTTGTCCAAAGAAATTTATATAGTGCATTCAGGGTATGTGTTCAATATTGATCAAGTGAGCTACAGCATCTTAAATCCATCACTTATCATTTTTCAGAAAGTTTACGTTTAAGTTCCTTAAACTTTATATACACAATGCTGGGTAGTAACTGATTACATGTTATCTAGATGACACAATCAGAAGTACCTGAAATGATATTACATTTTAAAATACTTGTAATCAGACTACAGTTACCTTTTTATTGATTACAAATTATTCAAACAATAGCAATAAATTCATTTTATTGATTCTCCTTAATTCTTCTTCATCTTTTAAACGAATCAATGGGATAAACAAATTAGGTCAAAAGCTAAAAGTAATCAAAAAGTAGTCTGATTACCTAAAATGTGTAATGTAATGGATTACCTTACTAACTACAATGTGTGTGTGTGTGTGTGTGTGCATATATATATATAATTAAATAATTTATAATTATAAATATTTATTGTTATTTATTTTTTTTAATATTATTTTATTATATTGAATTATAATTTTTTAATATAATAATTATTTAATTGTATGTATATATATATATATATATATATATATAAAATAGTTATTTAATTATTTAATAAATAATATATTATTATTATAAATTATTAATAATAATTAAATAAAATATTATTGATTTTATATTATTTATATTATATTATATTATATATATGAATTATAATTATTCGATGATTATATATATATATATATATATATATATATATATATATATATATATATATATATATATATATATATATATCTCAGTGCCAATAGCCTTGTCGTTAGCACGTCGACATATAGCACCATTGCGCTGCGGGCGACCAGAGTTCAAATCCTGGCTAGTGAACCTTTCCCAATCCCACCCCCTTCTCTCTCTCCCACTTCGCTTCCTGTCAAACTACACTGTCCTATCTTAGTAAAGGCATAAAAACGCCAAAAATAAATCTTTAAAAAAAATGTACATTTATAATTTATATTATAAAAGTATTATAAATTATTATTAATAATTAAATAATTATAATTAAATCAACTATTATTATATATATATATATATAAAATTTATCTCAGGTTCTCAGTGTGATATTTAACTGTATATACAGGCATTACATTGGTCAACAGCAAACTGGAGACTAAAAAACCCATATCAATCAACCACTACTATCAGCTCAGTCTCAGCTGAGGATTATGGGTAATGTTGTTGGCCATCGGTCTTACCATGATATAATGTCTGTGCATCTCTGTTTTCTCACTAGCCAACTTCTCACATTCCAGCTTCAGACTGAAAAACAAAAAACGACACACATTGTGAGGTCATGTGACACTGTGTGCTGATCATGTGACAGCTCTCAGTGGTCAGGCGTGCAAACAAAAACACCTCTAGACTAAATGTGTTTCAACTACATATTTATACTGTATTATTGAAGTGGATCACATTTTATAATGTACATGTTTGCTGTTCTAAAGAAAGACATTCAGTAGCTTTTGTAATTGCTCCTAATGAGACTATCAGGATTAGCTGGCTAATAGTCTGTATCAGCTAATACAGGCGTTTCTAGTTGCCGCAGTGATTTTAGAGCATTACGCTTTGATAATCTCATCAGCTTTGCACAGGTGATCCTGACTGCAGTTCAAAGAGGACGTAGATCATCTATACAGATCTAAATCACAACATAATTGAAGGAAATGTAGATGCAATTACAGAAAATTAAGTAAACAGAAGTAAACATCACGGAATACAGGGAGCTTTTAACATGGGTTTGATTTCATGAGTCCGTTGAGCTTCATTTGGAGGGTTTGTGTGAGTAATATTGCGAGGAATCCTCCAGGATGAGGTGAAATGAAGGTTGTGTGTCTGTACCTGTGATACTGGGCTTGAAACAGCTGGAACTCCTCTTTTATATGGTCGAGAGTTTCCAGGACTGTGAATTTCATGCCGGCGTGGCCTGACACCAGCGGAGCCTGCAGACATACAAGTATTGTAAGGGACGACACTCCAAAACAGCCATCGGTTAGCCTATTATTTACCATTCCTACATTGTAATGGGATTACCTTGCTAATTACTCTGTATGGAGTAATCATGTTAGGTAATCTCAGGAGGACAATACAAGGAGAGATGGGAAAATGTACTTTCAAATCTTCATTTAACAGACAAGGTAGATAAATGTGGGTCAGCTAATATTTTCATTATGATGCCATGTGAAATTCATGTAATATATAATACACATTTTGTGTGTATTTTCATTTAGCAAACGATCTTGCATGATTACACTGTTTGGACTTGCACCATGCCTTTTACATTACATTACATTACATTACACTATACAAAATAAAATAAAATAAAATAATATCAACATTGCACAAAAAGAAAAAAAAAACTCAAACAAAGAGAACAAAACAAACAAACAAAAAAGGGAATAAATCATGCTGCATGGATTTGCACTATGTCTTCATAAAATAAAATAAAATAAACATTGCACAAAAAAAAAAAAAAAAAAAAAAAACAGGGAAATAAGTGATGCTGCATGGACTTGCACTATGCCTTAATAAAATAAAATAAAATAAAATAAAATAAAATAAAATAAAATAAAATAAACATTGCACAAAAAAAAAAAACAAAAATCAAACAAAGAAAAAAAAAACTGGAATAAATTATGCTGCATAGACTTGCACAATGCTTTAATAAAATAAAATTAAATTAAATAAATGGCAACACTGCACAAAAAAAAAAATTAAACAAAGAAAACAACAACAAAAAAGGGGGAATAAATTTTGCTGCATGGACTTGCATAATGCCTTAAAATAAAATAAAATAAAATAATAATAATAAAATTAAATTAAATTAAATTTGACAAATAAATATAATAGTATGGACATGCACAATGCCTTTTGCAATAAAATAAAAAAATACAATTTACATTTTTTATTTCTTTTATCATTTTTATTGTGTTGCGTCTTTTTTATAATTAACAAAAGTCATGCATTACAAATTAAATATATATAAGTGTGATTTGTATAGATCATACATTTATTTATTATTTATAAATTAAGTGTTTTGTATGTTTTGTTTTGTTTTTTCATTTTGTAAAACATCTTGCATATGACAGCATGGACACTATGCTATGGCAAACAACATAATAAAAGCTCTCCAAAACATTGCCATTGAATCATGGACAGGAATTCACAGAGACAAATCAACAAATAACAACAAAAACAACATAAAGCTTTTACATTTCTATTAGTTCACAGAACGAGTGTGCATGTGTGCTACCCAAAAGAAAGCAGGTGCAAAGAACATGTGAAACAACATTTGGTGGATGTGAGATTAACCATGGTTAACCAAACCTGTACATGCATGTAACAGCAAAAATAGGGAACTGTCTATTAAATTACAGAAAAAAATCTAATCTGATTATATTAATGTATTAAGATGACACATGATCAGTGGTGACCCACACAGTTCATCTCAGACTTAATAAAATACAAACTACTTCAATATTGCTTATCATGCTTAAGTTACATTCAGATACCTCACTGTCAGACTGTATTAATACCATTAAGCGTTTAAAATGAGAAGAAAAGCATTGTGGGAAAAGCCCGCAGCTTGAGTCTATGGCTGAATCAATACCAGCCATAATTCATCACATGCACTAATGAGAATATCACAAACAGATGTTTAACTAAACTTAACATTAAAAAATACCTTTAGGGTAAGTGGGAATACACAATCAATTCCTCTGATACAGACACACTCTGTCACTGACCGCACAAAGGAGGCTTCATTGCATGAGTAAAGAGACACTTTATATGGCCCTGCCATTGACAATAAATGCTTTGTTTTGTCAGCTTTATCAAAAACACAAGACTGACTGCAGGCACATATTCAATATTCACCTTGATACGACCCCTGATAGAAGCCAGACCATCACTAACGGCTAACAGCACTCCTTACGAACTATGACAACACTTGTCTGTTAGACAATACCAGCAAATCATGATGTATGGACTTGCATTATGCATTGTACATTAAAAATAAAATAAACAAAATTTTGTTTGTTACAGAATGCCAACAAATCATGCTGTACGGACTTGCACTATGCCTTTCACATTACAAATAAAATAAAATAAAATAATATATATATATATATATATATATATATATATATATATATATATATATATATATATATATATATATATATATATATATATTTTATAATGCAAAAGGCATAGTCCAAGTCCATACAGCATCATTTGTTGGCACTGTCTATATATATATATATATATATATATATATATATATATATATATATATATATATATATATATATATATATATATATATATTTTATTTCATTTTTTTTCCCTGTTAGACAATGCCAACAAATGATGCTCTATGGACTGGGGCTATGCCTTTTCCATTATAAAATAAAATAAAATAAAATAAAAATAACATTTTGTCTGTTAGACAGTGCCAACAAATGATGCTGTATGGACTTGGACTATGCCTTTTGCATTATAAAATAAAATAAAATAAATTTGACATTTTTTTCAGCTATTTGCAGAGTAAAATTAGTTTAACTTGATATACTAAAATAAAATAAATAAATAAAATCTAACAAAACATATTAAAACTGTTTATAAAAATGGCTTCAAATTATGCTTTTTACATTAAAAATAAAATAAATAACATTTTGTCTTATGGACATTGCCAACAAAAAACGCTGTATGGACTTGCAGTATGCCTTTTACATTAAAAAATAAATAAATAAAAAATAAAATAAAATTCTGTCTGTTAGACAATGCCAACAAATGATGCTATATGAACTTGCACTGTGCCTTTTACACTAAAAATAAATAAAATAAAATAAAACCAAAAACTTTTTGTCTATTAGAAATAAAATAAAATAAAATAAAATAAAAATTGTTAAACAATGTCAAACAATGATGATCTATGTTTGCAATATGCCTTTTTCATCAAAATAAAATTAACAACATTTTGTCTGTTAGACCTTGCCAGAAAAATGCTGTACTGACTTGCACTTTTGCATCAAAATAAAAAATAAAATAAAATAAAATAAAAATAACATTAAACACAAAAAACTTAAATAAAATAAAATGTTTTTTTTTTTCTTTTAGACAGTGCCAAAAGATGATGATGAATAGGCTTCCACTATGCTCTTGAAAAAAAAAAATATATATAACAAAATAATAAAAATAATAATAAAATAAAATAAAATTATGTCTGTTAGACCTTGCACTTATGCATCAAAGTAAAATAAAATAAAAAATAAATAAATGAACTAGTTTATTAGACTGTTATAAACTAATTAGTGGGTTAGACATGCCAAAAATGATGATACTTGATGAGTTTTGCATCAAAATAAAGTATATTTTCTCTAATAGATCATGCCAACAAATGTCGTGTGTGTATATATATTATATATACACATATAAATATATATATATATGGTGGGACATGGTGAAGAGCAGATATTCAGAGGAATCTGGGCTTTGGTCGGGAAACAAGAGGTCGTTGTACCGAGAGCCGAGTACAGCAGGACAGAGCCATGAATTGTCACACACACTGTTCCTCTCACACCAGCCCTGAAAGAACGCAGTCATCTATCTCACACTGTTTACTGTGCAGGGCACTTTCAGACGAGAGATAGAGACGGTGAGGGGAGGGGGGAAATCACAGAGCCGTGAATAACCGTAGGCTGCTGAAATATTCAGCACATGTGGCACAAATACAAGAGCAGTAACAGCCGTGTGTGTGCAAACGACACATGAACCTGCTGCGTTCCCAATCGAAGCTTCCTGTGCAGATTGATGCTATTGGCAAAAACACAACTGTTAGGGGGGGAAAAAACCTCAAAAACAAGCACATCTGTTTGGAGCGATCGTCTCATTCCAGGAGACTGCATCCGTACTGTACATCAGCTCTGATGAGCAGCTTGTTAAGGCCTCGATACACAATACTGCTCTGATGAGAACTGACACCATGCACCGCCGCCTCCAACACGCGCACACACACACACACACACACGCGCGCACATGCAGCCGCTGCACTTTAGCTGTTTATTAGGGCTGTTCATTTAACATCTTCATCTGACGCCATTAATTAGCAAAAAATAACTAAACTTTAAGCACACATAAATAATCATTAAAGGAACTGTTCAAACAAAAATAAAAAAATCTCCTCACCCTCAGGCCATCCAAGATGCAGATGAGTTTGTTTCTTAATCAGTAAAGATTTAGAGAAATGTAGCATTCCATCACTTGCTTACCAATGGAGCGAATGGGTGCCGTCAGAATGAGAGTCCAAACAGCTGATAAAAACAGCACAATAATACACAAGTAATCCACACCACTCCAGTCCATCAATTAACATCTTGTGAAGCCAAAAGATGCATGTTTGTAAGAATCCAAATCATTCATTAAGACATTGTAACAAGTCCTCTATCAATAATTTTACTTTCTCCAGTGAAAAAATCATCTTGTCTAAATCAGGAGAGAAATGTGCACAGATCAAGCACCGATTACAAGCAAAAATAGTCCAAAACAACAAAGTGTTATTTTTCAGCTGTTTGGACTCTCATTCTGACGGCACCCATTCACTGCAGAGAATCCACTGGTGAGCAAGTGATGCTTTAGCTAAAATATAATACCTGTTAGGTGAATTTACATGAGAAAAAAAATCAGTGACATTCAGAATGTAGATGGGTTTGCTTTTTCATCTGATTGCTTGGGGAAATTTAGCATTACATCAAAAAAACTAAATAAAATAAAATACATTTTGTCTGTTAGATCTTGCCAAAAAAAAAAAAAAAGGATACTGACTTGCACTTTTACATAAAAATAAAGTATAAAATAAAACAAAATAAAATAAATATTTTTTTTAAAATGCCAAACAATGATGATGTATGGGCTTGCACTATTCTCTCATCAAAATAAAATAAAATAAAATAAAATAACAATATATTTGCTTACCAATGGATCCTCTGCAGTGAATGGGTGCCGTCAGAATGAGAGTCCAAATAACTGATAAAAACATCACAATAATCCACAAGTAATCCACACCACTCCAGTCCATCAATTAACATCTTGTGAAGTGAAAAGCTGTGTGTTTGTAAGAAACAAATCCATCATTCAAACCATTGCTCTATCCACGGTATTGCTTTCTCCAGTAAAAAAGTTGTTTTGTCTGAATCAGGAGAGAAATATGCACAGATCAAGCACTGTTCACAAGTGAAAAGTGTCCCAAACAACTCTAAACAAATATGTTGGTGGATTTTAATGTGAGAGAAAAACAAGGAAATTGACTTTTTCACTGGAGGCAGTGTTATTTTAAACTATGGATTTGTTTTTTACAAACACGCAGCTTTCTGCTTCACAAGATGTTAAATGATGCACTGGAGTGGTGTGGGTTACTTGTGGATTATTGTGATGTTTTTATTGGCTGTTTGGACTCTCATTCTGACGGCACCCATTCACTGCAGAGGATCCATTGGTGAGCAGGTGATGCAATACTACATTTCTTCAAATTTTATGAAGAAACAATCTCGTTTACATCTTGGATGGCCTGAGAGTGAGTACATTTTTTGCTAATTTTCATTCTTAGCTGAACTATTCTTACCATCTGAGCAATTCAAGCTTGAATTACCTCTTAAATGCATTTTTGCGAATTCTGCAGTCACAGCTGCTACTACATGCGATGTTTCATCAAGCCACATTTACTGAGAGCTGACGGCACAGAATGAGTGCGTTTTCAAAGTTCAACTTTTTAAGTTGACACAACAAGTCAGTGTCTTGAAAACAGTGTTAATGGCGCGAGACTGTTAGTTGCAACGGCCATATCAGTCCATCCAACACGTGTACACAAATAAAAATATAGCACAGACTGAGTCCAACAACATCCTGTGTAAACAGATTCTCACTCTGTTATATGACATCCTAATAGAGAAAAACACTGCCGTGAACTGTAGGTCAATGATGCCTCGAATGGTCTTTATTAGTGGGCTTTTCACAGCAAATGAGTGATAAATGCAATTAACTGTGATGAATTGCACTCTAAGAAAAGTCTGTAAAAATACAGTCCAATTTTGAATAGTGCAGTGCAATGCAATGCAATAAAATATTTGAAGGAAATCAATGGAAAAGTTGGTGATTTTCTTTTTCTGCTTTTTTTTTTTACCCAGTGTGCTTATGTTGCTCTATTAAAAAGCATCTGCTACATGCAAAAGTGTACATAAGAATTAAATGTATTATTTAAATAAGCAAATCATACTGTAAGTAATACCATTACATTTTTTATTTTAAAAATGCACAAAAAAACCCCTGACACAATGACCTTTTGAGAGATGTTAAACTGTGTGTATGTGATTTTATGTTGTGTCAGTAAAGCTGCTGTGTGTTAAAGCCACGTTTGATCATTACCACCATCAGTGTAATGATAGTAAATGCAGCACAGATGGTGAAAGATACAGGCAACCACACGCATATGTACATGCGGATGTCACATATTCATACCGTGCCGCTTCGTGTCTGATGCTTACATCTGGTGTTAACATCACACTTGTGTGAACTGATCACAAATGCTCAGCACTGAAAAGAGTGCAACCGTACGGTTCCCAAACTAAAATCACATTCATTTCCCCATGCAGAAATTGATTTTTAAAAATAACATACGAGATCCACCAAAAGGAAAAGAGCTCTGCAGTGACCGGCCGTCTACTCCCACAAAGCACTGCAAACGTCATAATCGAGTCTTCCTGTTTTTTAAATGCATTTATATATTTGCATTTCTATCTATTTATTTTAATAAACCTAATATCTTGTTTTTATACTTGTAACCAGTGACTATTGGTGGTTATTAGTCATTAATTTCCTGAGCTACTGTTTCACTTAAGATTTTGAATGCACAGTAACTACTTTTGTCTTTTTAATTAATTTCACATAATGTTTTATTTTGCATACAATAAGAAAGTTCTGCAAACTTAACTGTCAATTATCTGTGTTTAAAAAATTATTTAAAAAACAAAAAAAAACAAAACAATTGTCAGCTGAGCACTTGTGATAGATTCGGGTTATTGTGGTTAACTAAACTAAAACTCAAACCAAAACCATAAAAAAAATCAGTTACTTAAAAAAAAAAAGAAGTTAACTAGAGTAACAAAATAAAATAAAAACAATTTAATTAAATTAAAATGAAACCTTTTTTCAGCTATTTGCCAGCGAAATTTAGTTTAACTTGATGTACTAAAATAAAATAACAAATAAAATCTAACAAGACATATTACAAAAACAGCCAAATTAGACTTCAAAATTAAAATGAAAATGGAAAATAGAAAAATAAAAATGTATTCAAATACAAATAAAAATTATAACAGTATCTTAATGATACTAAAATAACAATAAAATGATGTGATCAGATCAGGGTTATTATAATTAACTAAACTAAAACTTGAACTAAACCAAAACACGAAAACCATTAAAAAAAAAACATTTTAGTTTATTAATGATAAACATTTGACTTTATTTTTAGTTTAAAATAAATGTTAACTAAAATAAAATAAAATATATAAAATGTAAACTTTCTTCAGATAAAACTGAAATAAAATAAAAAAATATAAATATAAAAAAACTAATGAAACTAATAAAAACGAAAACAATGCACAACAATATTACTAAAGCTTTGAGTAATATTAAAATAAAAATTAGAAAAATAAAAACAAATTCTAAATATGAATAAAAACTACTATAGTATCTTTATGACACTGTTGCAGACCAAATATGTTAAAAAGAATAACACTAGACATCCAGGACACAAACTCAATGAAAAAATCTATAAAAAAAAAAAAAAAGATTGTAAAATAATAATGACATAAACTACTAAAACTTATATTAAGATAAAAACATAGGATCTAAAAATAAAAACCAATTCAAAATATTTACGAAATCTCTAACAGTATCTGAATGGATGGAATCACAGAGGCAGATGTTAATCCCAGGTGTAAAGCAGGCATGAGCGTCCTGTATCAGATCCGACCGGGTTTTGAGAGCAGACAGAAGCTGCCCACTGGAGTCAGATCATCAGCGGCCCAGCAGGCAACAGCACACACAGTCATTACGTATTACCACAAACTGTCCACTAAACACACAGATGCAAAAACTGCACACACTAACAAACCAAACCACATTTGCACACTCTCTAAAGGTCATTCATTATGCACACGAAAATTCCTCACTTTAAAGCTAATGCATGTTACCACAAAACTGGGTCTCCATGGGCCTGTAATAACATGCCATCATAGCAAAGGTAGCTTTGAAGTGCAGCTCAGTGTGTGAGAGTGTGTGTGTGTGTGTGTGTGCGGTATCGTGTTGCCCAGTGACGATGATGGAACATGACATTTGCAGTGGAGAGTGGGGTGGCCTGGATCCATATGTAGCAACATGCAGCAATAACTCGAACAAACCATTCATTCACCCGTCTATCCATCTGTCCATCCCTCCGCCACACACAGCAAACTCAAGCCACAAATTTCGCCCTGTGTTCATGAATGTCCTTCTACTGTATTTCTGCCTTGAATAATGCCTCATTCCTCCTCTGCACATGCACATCTGCCCATCTATCTCTCCCAACTCAAAAGTGTTACTTTCTAATACACAATATCATTAAAAAAAATCAAAAATTAAAAAGAATAAAAATAAAAGTGCATGCATATATCTATATAAATGTTTTTATTTTTATTTATTTCTATTTTTATTTATTTTATTTAATTCTTATATTTATAAAAACTCCTAATAAACTCCTCTCTCTCTCTCACACATACATACATATATAGAGATAGATAGATAGATATAGATATATAGATATAGTAGTCAACATTTGAAGTGGATCAAAACCTTTCATCAAAGTTGTCCTAAAACCAAAACAATACCCATTCTTGTCATTCTTTGATTAACTTTTTTTGATCCACTTCAAATGTTGACTTCTGTATGTGTGTGTGTGTGAGAAGCTTATTAGCAAAAACAGATCATGTTTATTGTGTTAGTTAGCTGTATTTTAATTTTTATTTTTAGTTAATCAAAATAAACTCAACTCAACTCACACACACACACACACACACACACACACACATATATATATATCTATATGTTTTCATTTGTATTTATTTTACTTTATTCTTATGTACATATATCAATTAGTGTAGATAGTGATTAATGTAGATAGATTCATGTACAATGGAGTCATATAATTCAAATAACATATGTGTGAAATTCAACAACAGTATATAGTTATATGTAAGTATCTAATTAAAATATAACAAGCAAAAAGTGTACAGAATCATGTACAATCTAAAAGGCTGTTTAATAATAGGCTCATTTATATATATATATATATATATATATATATATATATATATATATATATATATATATATATATATATATATATATATATATATCTTACGTTGATTGTAATGGGACTCCAGGCCTGTGTGTTTTCGTAGCCTGTGCATCAATCATTGAACCCATAACGCTGTAATTAACTCCTCATCGTGACCTTAACCCTGACCCTAGCACCAAACATAATGCACATTAAAACGGGCCACCGCGCGCAACTCAGCGAACGGCTAGAGACGATCTAGAAAGGAAAGTTCATTAGGCTGCGGTACCTGGGGTCTTCCGTGCGGATACATGGTTCTGGAGGTCATCCACGGGGATCTCGATGGTCAGGACCGAGTCCGGAATCACCGTCCGACACCGAACCCCCCCCCGCGTCCGCTGCGTAAATCAAGGTTCGCTCCTCCGCGCTCCAAACGTTCTCGAGTAGCCAAAGAATTACAAGGTATCCGATGGAAAGTTTAAAAACGTTCTATTCGGCTGGATCAAACGCTCTTCCTCTTTATGACGCACAGTTACGCCGCGCTACAATGTAACAAGATCATCCTGTGCGGGGCGCGTGCACGCTGAGCGCGCGTCGGAGATCAGAGGAACATAAACAGCGCTGACCTGCGCGTTCACGCGATCTGAATAATAAGCGAGTCGGTTCGCTCGAACGAGTCTCTGATTCACTTAATTCTCCTTAAAAATGTAGCGTGTTAAACAGCCTGCCGAAATATTATTGTTACTACAGGTTTTGAGGAAGTTGCCCCCGCTGTGAACAGAGGAAGAAGTTAACCGAATGAAGTCACGATTTAGGCATGACTGTCTGTTGAAGAACAAAACAGTATCTTCAGAATGTTAACCACAGACTTTTACTCGCAAATTTAAAAACCTGAAAACCCATAGGAAAATCCTGCGGGAAACTATAGCTATCTGTATATGTATCTGACTACATTATGATTGTTTGTAATGACAGTTCTTTAAAGTTTTAATACGTTATTAAAGGAAAACATAGCTAGCGTGGAGAAATTCTGCAGTAAATAAAGTCAATTTACCAACGTTCTGCAAATCGGCTCCCGCGAATCACTAAAAAGGTTCGTTTCAAATGAACGATTCGCTCGCGAATCAGCTGTCAGCGAGCCAAACTGCAGCCAACGAGGGGTGTATTGGATTTCTGAAAATCTAAAATAAATATATGAGAGATTGAGAGGGAGAGAGAAAGGGGTGAAAGATCAGAAGAGAAAAGAAAACGCACAGCAGCTCTTCTCAGCGGTGCTGCCTGTATTACTGCGCCTGTGAGATTGACATTAACTGCGGAGAGCCAAAGCTGCTTTTAAGGTCGACCGCTTACATTTGCTTATGAAGATTACATAAATAGGATAAAATGGAACAAATGCGAGTGGTAAAACAGTTGAAATCAAATTATATTGGTATATATTATGTTAGTATTTTAAAATCAGCTATTTAAAATGAAATACTGTTTGAAAGAGAACAAAGCGTATCATAACACAGAACATAATGTACAAACATTGCAGCCTTAACGTCTCTTTTCACGACTGGACTCTGATTGGTTTACAAGATTAAAGTCAAGGCCAATGAGTGACCCGAGTGCCCACGTTGGGTCATTACATCTGCTTTGATCTGGACCAATTGTGAAACAGGACTTCAGCGCAGGCGCGTCAGTGTTGCATTATGGGAGATGAAGTCCGTATTATAAAGACGGCGAGCCAGTCGGAGTGCAAGAAGCGAATTGATATATGTGAATATTTATGAGATTATGAGATAATTATCCACATTGACATTGAATACAAAAGAGGTAATTATGTACAAACCGAAAATGAATAATATTTAAAAAACAAAAAAACAACAATATGAAGTAAGCACATCTGCTTACAGGAAATGCATTACGATAAAATTCAAATGAATTGTAAATTATAATTACAAAGGAATTTTAAAAGAATGTGCACGCGCTCTGCAAATCGGCACGAATAAATCACCTAAAGGAACCGATTCAAAAGAATGATTCATTTGGGAATCGGCTGTCAACAAGCAAAACTGCAGCGAAATAAATATTAAAACTCAAGGATTTAAAGATGCAAATCTTAATGATAAGTTTTGTTTTATCGCAAAGTCACAATAATGTGAACACATACATTTATTAAATTAAAATGAATTAAAAATTTAAATTAAAATGCAAAATACAAAAATGAATAAAAATAAAACTTTGTCTGAACAGATGTAATTTTTAAGTCTAACTTATAAAACACAACAAAAAATGTATTAGGCCTATTTTGTGCATATGAACGATTTTGTTCGGAATATTGTTTTTATTGCATTTTTGTTAGTGTTTATAATATTCCCTTCAACAAACAACAGCCAGGGAAAAAAATAAATAAACAAAAATACTATATAATAAATAAATAAATAAATAAATAAATAAAATGTACACCAATTAAGACATTTCATCAGATATAAAGATGAGTGAAAGGTGGACGAAAGGAGGGAGAGCCGCAGACCTGAAGGGGGGGGGGGGGGGGGGGGGGGAGGAGTGGTGCAGTGTGGCGGAAATAAAACCGCGATGGAAGGATGACGACAGGCCAAGGAATGAAAAGTGAGAGACAGTGACAGCACACACACACACACACACACACACACACACACACCGCCTGAAAGAGTTTAATGAAATATCATGTCAGAGCTCCGCCACAGGCCACATCTCCATCAACCAGAGGAAATGAGCAGAGAGAGAGAGAGAAAGAGAGAGAATGTGCGCATACAGTTTGGATTGTATGCAATAGAGAAAGGAAGATTGGTGAATTATTACCTTCATTCAGCAGATCGCTTCAACTCACAACACTATACGCTACACTGCATCTAAATGCAAATATACAACCATTATTATCATTATTATTAAAACAATTTGCATAGATCTACAGAGGTGAAACATGAGATGCATATATCAATCATACTGGTTGAAAATAATTATTGCAGACTGAAAATGTAAATGTCAACAACCGTGAACTCCAGACATCCACAAAAATATATAAATAAATACAGAAATACACACATAAATCAAATAACCAAAATAAAATACAATTTAATAACTTAAAAATAAACAAAATACATTTAGAATAAAAAAAATAGCTATAAATGAATAAAAATGTAAAAAAAAAAAAAAAAAAAATTACTGAGAATTACTTAAAAACGTAACTAAGGTACTAAAAGGAACCAAATAAAAAAAACAAAAACGTAAATTGAAAAGCATAAAATGTGTACAAAAATACTAAGTTATACATGATCTGAGGTGTAATGCCTGATATGCTAATTATCCTTCCATAGATGCTGACACAGTGCTGATGAAGCGTGCAGGTTAATGGTGCGTTTCTAAAGCGTTGCTGTCGCTGTTCAGATGAAAATGAGATACACTGATGACTGTAATTTCAGCTTATTTTGGACAGCCTTCTCATCATAACACACACATATGAAGCTGGACAAACCGTTTCTGCTTCATAAGTGATTTAGACTATAAACAAATATGCAATTTAATAATCTCGATGGCATGTTTAATGTTGATACAGTCAGTATTGAAGGAAGGATTTAGTTCTCATATTAATATAGCATCACCACCCGTACTGTGCAAAGCATGCATTACTTAAGCAACAGCAGCACCTGCAGCAGAAACGGTCCCCTGAGAAGAAACTGTTTACATAGAAACTCATTATTTTTTATTACTCATTACTTACTCACCCTTATGTTGATCCAATCTAACCTTCTTCCTTTCATGAAAAAACGGGAGTTTCCCCACAATTTTCACACGGCTCTTTCCAAAACAAAAAAGCAGACACTTTTTAAATGCAAAAAGTGGGTCAGTTTTGCTTCCTGATGCTGTAGAAGTCAACTATTAACCTTACAATATCAGTTACCAGAACATATTTCAATAAAAATAAACATAACACAAAAGTCTGGGGCTGAGAAACATTGTTAAAATGTTTTTTTATTTAAGGGACTCTTCTGCTCACCAAGACTGCATTTATTTGATCAAAAATACTGAAAAATTGTGAAATATTATTACAATGTAAAATAACTCTTTTGTATGTGAATAAACTGTAAAATGTAATTTATTACTGTAATCAAAACTGAATTTTCAGCATCATTACTCCAGTCTTACATTCTAATATTCTGATTGGCTGCTTAAGAAACAGTTCTGTTTATGATCAAGGGTAAAAGCAGTTACATTTTTGTAGCAACTGTGATGCATTTCTTTCAGAATTTCTTTGAAAAACAATGTTTTGTAACATTTTAAATGTCTCTGCTTTCACTTTTGATCAGTTTAATGCATACTTACTGAATGCAAGTATTAATCTTTAAATATATATATATAAAAATCAGACACCATACTTTTAAATGGTAGTTATTTTATAACATTCTTACACAATGATACTAGAAAGTGACAAAGAAGAAGATGAATTATTTGTTCTTCAAATGAAATAAAACCCAAATGACAACACTGATAAAGGTCCAATGAATCTTTTATTTGTAAGGCACCATAAATACTTCCTTACTGCTCAATCTCTCATTCATAGTAAATGTTTAACCTTTTTTTCTTCCAACAATCGTCTTTAAATGAAGTTATAATAGCAGTTTATCAACACAAACAACATACATTTCCATCAAGTACATCATGTCACATACAACACACACGCACATTTTAAAAAAAACTACTACAAAGCTCCAAAATGTGGCAAATATCAGATGAGAACTGTCAGAAGAGGGCGGCTGGGTTTACGTAATGCTTTAAATAACAAACGCGTCGAGATTGAGACCAGTCGGAACCGCTGAACAAATCATTTATCCTTTAGCAACTAGAACTAGTCGAGACCAGCCAGCGCTACGCACATCTAAACCAATCAGAGCGGAAACGTTTGACTTGACTATTAAATGATTATAGATTTCTTTATAACTTGCGCTAAATGTCCTGTGGGCCACACACACCATAAACAGCTTTTTTACATACAAAGTGTTTACAAAATTAAATGCTTACTGATATATTTATACATGTATATAAATTGGCCATCAGTTTTTGAAATCAAGCAAAATCAACTGGAAAAAATATCTAAAGAATAAAAATCAGAAAACTTCATTCAGAGATTATAAGAAGTAATCCAGAGCTGCTGAGTTGCTGAGCGCTTCTTAGTATACATCAGCACTGCTGTACCGAAAAACAAAAAATGCAAAGGAATCATAACCAGGAACACACAATCAGAAATTACCCACAATGCACCAGTACACACGTACAGTCTTAGGTAGTCTTGTGTTTTAAACAACCTGGAATACTAGCAAACTACTAACTGTGCAGTATGTACTGTATGCTACATTGGGACGATCGCATTATTTTTGCAGGTTTAACTCAGCAAGTGGCATCCAAATAAAATAAAAAAGGTTATTCCGCAAATCAATTCAAATCAGGTATATTTGTTAAATCTGTAAATTATGATAAAGCGATAAAACAGACTATTGATATACTAAATGAATGAAGCACAATTCATTTTATGATTTCAGAAATTTCTAGAACTGTATGTTTCTTTGGTAACACTTTACAATGGGGTTCATTAGTTAACGACTTTAGTTAAACTAAGAATGAACAATACGGCAGCATTTATTAATCTTACTTAATGTTAATTTCAGCTTTTACCAATGCATTATTAAAATCAATGTTTGTTATCATTAGTTAATGCACTGTAAACTAACACAATGAACGAATGTGTTTTTATTAACATTAACAAAGATTAATAAATGCATTGTTCTTGCTAGTTAATACATTGTTAACAAATGTCACCTTATTGTAGAGTGTTAGTTTCTTCAAACAAAAATGACAGTTCAAAAAAACAGTATTGTATTTTTAATTTTACTTTAATTATAATACTATAAGACAAATTAAATATTCTTAAGTCTTAAATCTTGATTTTATGTTTAAGCATTTTAGTATTAGTTATTTAAAACAATTTAAATAATTTTTAGTCATCCTGACTGACTAAATCATTTTTTGTCACTAATAATATAATTGTAGTCATTAATACATTTAATTAAGTTAATTATTAAAATAACTAAATTAAATAATTAAAATAAAATTTACTTCAATCTCAACTAAAATGCTAAAAACACATCAAATCAAGATTCAAGACTGAAATCTACTGAGAAGCACTGCTGTACTACTAGTACTAGTAGTAGTATGATAGTATGCCATTTCACAAATCATTCAACACTCATTGGCTGCCACCTGCTGGCCACACATAGAACCGCATTCACTGCAAAACAGGACGACAGAGAAACAAACCGCCTTTTACACACAAACTATGAGGATGCGGGTCTGAATTGAGAATATCTCTTTGTTTTTGTCAGAACTTTTCTTAGGCCTGTCACCATCCTACACAAACGTATAGTCTGTGTCACTTCAATCCATCTTAAGGCATTTTTACCCTTCTGAGGAACTGCATTTTAGGTAAAATAGAGTCGTATTTTATGTAACAGACCAGCAAACCAAATGCTGGTCAACTGAAGCGCTTCACTAACCAAACACACACAAATTGTGTTACAACGTTGTTCCAGGTGGCTGCCAAAGCATTGCCATGGTGGCTTGGGTGTTAACGCTAATAGAGTGTTCTGAGTGGTCGCCAAGGTGTGCCTCTGCAGTTGCTACAATGCTTTAATTGTTGTTAGTGCACCTGCTATGCAAAATTAGGGCATTTGGATGGGTTGTTAGGCCATTTCCATTTTTGAGTTGTTCTAGGTGGTTGCCAGGGTGGATATGCAGTTGCTAGGGTTTTAACAGGTGCTTGCTAGGTCATTCTGGGTGGTTGCCAAGGCGTTGCTATGTGGTTTCAAGATGCTGTTCCACTACTAATGTGTTCTGGGTGGTTGCTAGAGTGTTGATGTGCGACTGCCAAGTTGTTTTAAGTGGTTGTTTATGGACGTGTTTAGTATGGTTATGCAGTTGCTGGGGTGTTACTGGTTCGTCACCATGGTGTTGCTGTTGAAGTGTTTTGAAAGGATGTTTGTGCATTACTATGCAAACTCAAGGGTTTTTTGATTGGTTGCTAAGTTGTTCTGAGTGGTTGTTTGCACCTGTGTTTGGCATAGTTGCCAGGGCAGTTATGCAGTTGCTAGGGCGTTGCTATGTGGTTGCTAGAGTGTTCTGATGAGTCGTCGATGCACTGATATGCAAATATTAGGGCATTTTGACTGTTTGTTAGATTGCAATTACCAATTTGTTTTAAGTGGTTGTGCAAATTTGTTTAGAATGGTTGCCAGGGCAGTTATGCAGTTGCTAGGGTGTTACTGGGTGGTGCCATGGTTTGAATGGTTGTTTGTGCATTACTAGGCAAACTCAAGGGCATTTTGATTGGTTTCTGGGCTGTTGCTATGCGGTTTCTAAACAGTTCTGAGTGACTGAGTTTCTTGCCAGGCCAATTATTTATGCTTCGGTTGCTAGGGTGTTACCAGGTGCTTGCAACTGCCAAGTTGTTCTAGGCACTTGTTTGCACGTGTGTTTGGGGTAGTTGGTACGGTGTCCGAAGAGTTGTTAATGCATTGATTTGCAAATCCTAATACAAAGGGGATTTTGATTGGTTGCTAGGGAGTTGCCGTGCCATTGCTAAGTTGTTTTAAATGGGTGTTATTATGTGGTTACTATACAAACTCTAGGGCATTTTTTGATTGGTTGCTGGGCTGTTGCTATGCAGTTTCTAAACTGTTCTGAGTGGTTGAGGGACTTGTCAGGCCAATTATTGTTTCTACAGTTGCTAAGGTGTTACCAGGTTCTTGTTAAGCCATGCTGGGTGGTTGCCAAGGCGTTGCTATGGGGTTTTGAGATGCTGTCCCATTACTAGTGTGTTCCGAGTGGTTGTTTGCCCATATGTGTTTGGGGCAGTACGGTTGGTACGGTGTTCTAAAGAGTTGTTAATGCACTGAATAATGCATTGATAGGCAAATCCTCTAATGCAAAGGGCATTTTGATTGGTTGCTAGGGCGGTGCTGTGTGATTGCTAAGTTGTTTTAAATGGTTATGCATGTGTTATAGTTATGCAATAGTTGCCAGGGCAGATATGCAGTCGCTAGGGTATCACTGGGTGGTTGCCATGGTGTTTTGAATGGTTCTATGTTCTAGGGCATTCTGATTGGTTGCTAGGTGGTTGCTAAGTTATTCTGAGTGGTTGTTTGCACATATGTGTTTGGCATAGTTGCCAGGGGAGTTGTGCAGTTGCTAGGGTGTTGCTATGTGGTTGCTACAGCGTTCTGAAGAGTTGTTAATGCATTAATATGCAAATACTAGGGCATTTTGATTGGTTCCTAGGTCGCCGCTGTGCAACTGCTAAGTTGCTTTAAGTGGTTGTTTGTGCATATGTGTTTAAAATGGTTGTTACTGGGGTGTAACTGGGTGGTCGCCATGGTGTTGCTGCTAAAATGTTTTGTGTATTACTATGCAAACTCAAGAGCATTTCAATTGGTTACTAGGCTGTTGTTGAGTTGTTCTGTGTGGTTGCTTGTGCATATGCGTTTGGGGTGGTTGCCAGGGCAAGTATGCAGTTACTAGGGTGTTACTAGAGCATCGCCAGGGCATTTTGGGTGACTCATAGAAGCCTCTATTATATTCAGGTCTCTGGATACAGTTTGGGTCTCTCAGTCAATATCTATGGGATTTTTCACCCATTTTATTATCTGCCAGGAAAAATCAAAAGTTACTTACAGTAATAATACAGCTCTCCTCAAAAAAAACACACGATTTGAGGAATGTTACATGCTAAAGTTTAATACTTAGGGATAGGGGTTTGTTCAAATCACTAACCCCCAAGTATGATCAATAGTAATAGAGCCTTAGCAAACACCACTAATCAGAAGTAAATGAATCAAACAGAATTACAGAATAAAGATTCGCTGTAGTAGAGAAAGAATGAATCAGACCCAAACCAGTGAGACAGAGAAGTAGTTTTCCGCTCTCTTTCTGCACTCCGTCCCTCTTTACAGAACTCATGACAGAATCAAAGCGTCTCTATGAAGGCTAGTCGGATTTGTCGGCATCTTCATCACGGTGGCCATCGGCCCCATCGCGGGAGCTCTTGTCCTCCTTGGCCAGGTGCGCGTGAGACGCGAGGATGCTGGACAGAGACAGGAGGCCGGAGCTGGAGGTGACGGCAGGCAGGGTGGGCGGAGTCAAGCCCAGGGGCAGAGGGGTCATGGGTAAAGCCAAACCCTGGAGCTGAGAGAGCTGGTGAACCTGAAGCTGCTGCTGCGTTTACACCAGCAAACAAACATCCATGGAGGTTAGAGAGAGATCACATATAACTCTCAAACTGTTGACATGCATTTGCATTCTTTGTTTAAGTTTAATGACAAAGTTATGCACATGTGCTGACTATTTTGCATAATAACCATGCTCGCATTACTCACAATATACAACACTTACTGATAAGAGTAATTTAAAGAATTATATTATTAATAAAAAAAGATATAATTTCAATGCACTTTTTTGCTATTATTTTTTCTTAGATTTACTTTACGGCTTTTATTTTATAATTTTAAATAATATAAATAATATTTAATTTTAATTTAAATGTTCTATATTTTATTTAATTTTAGTAGCAAAAACAAGTTTAGTGCTAGACTAGGTGTGTTTTTAAAAAAAAAAAAAAAAATTATATATTAGGGATAGTAAGATTCACAGATTCGCACTGGTGCGTCAGCATAAAAGTTATTGACAATGCACTGATTTAAAAAAAGTGTGCATCGGATACAAGTTGGTATTTATATAGCAAAGCATTGTTTCTAACATATTTGCATTGGTAAAAAATGATTTATTTATAGATGCATAATACTTTTATTATTTAGAAAGTGACCAATAATTTGTGACCAAATAATTGCAAATCCAATGTTTGGAAACACTTTTGGTGAAAACCGATTTAAAAAAAAAAAAAAAAGCATGAAATTCGTAAAATAAATTAAATCTAAAAAAATGAAATGAAAGCGAACTATCTGTACCATATTAAATTGTATAACATCATATTTCTTTTTTATCCATTGCATCGTATTGCATTGATTCGCATTGGCAACTGCTTCATGTACCAACCCATGTACCACGCGCACACACACACACACACACGTGTCAGAGCAAATGCAAATAATGAGAGGCTTCTAGCAATAATCTGCCAGTCCTACACAATAACACATGAAGTTGAATGGTGTGAAGTTCCTACCCGGATAATTGAGTTCATCTCAGGAGGGGTAACCTGTTTGGCTCGCTCAATCGCCCCCAGGACCTGCTGCTGGTGCTACACACACACACACACACAAACACAAACACACACACATTTATCTCAGCATACATTTCATCTCTTCAGGTAAAAAGAACAGTAAACAAAACCCTCTTCTGTCCATAAGAGCAACCCATCGACACAAACCAATGGCACATTTAAGTCACTGATGAGGCTGAGGGTCATTATAGAGAGTGTGTCATAAATAAATCACACAGTCTGACCTCTTGAGACAGGTAAGGCAACACCTGAGCACAGATTCCGTTCAATCTCTTCACAATCTCCGCCTGCGGACAGAACAAGCACATCTCAGGGGTTTACATCCATTAATAAGGTAGCTGGGGATGCGCTTACAGGCTGCTGATGTTGCACAAAAACACATGAGCAACACAGTCAGTCACGATAATGTATGCTGACCGACCACATTTGATGAAAGACGCTACTGAATCTGGGTCACTGCATATGTACAAACCATATAAGTAAGCTTGTGGCTTAAAGCAAACTGCAGATTTCCCACAAACAATCTAAAGATCTACATATCCTCCTGCCATATTTATTGTGACAAATACAATAATGAATTAACTTTCCCTCACATCTGATGCAAAAAAAAATATGCAAAAAGTGTGTAGATTCTGGCATAATATTCAGATTCTTACCTGCTTGTGCATTTCAATGTTGAGTCCGTATGACATCTCATAATACTGCAGTGAGAGAAAAAGTAAAGAGGAAGTTAAGATCAAAAATGCAGCTTTGCCATCTCAGGAATAAATTACATTTTTAAATATAATCAAACAGTAAACAGTTATTTTAAACTGCAGTAATATTAATTTATTATATATATATAATATAAATAAATATATATATATATATATATATATATATATATATATATATATATATTTTTTTTTTTTTTTTTTTTTTTTTTATTTTTTTTTATTTTTTTTTTTTTAGCTACATGTAACATGATAGCTGCACATATGATGATTCACAGTTTGGGGAAAACTGGGACATCTCAAAAAAATTCACCTGAATTCACCCTAAATGTTTCTTAAAGAGGCAACATAAACATGTGTAGAGAGAAGGCAGAAAAAACAGCAGACAAAGTGGCAGTCAAAATATCTTTATATTAATAAAAAAAAAAAAACAAAAGAAAAACTTAAACCTGTAGAAAGTCCTTCGTGATAATGTTTGGAGTCTCAAAGACATCTGTACTAAAAGATATATAAATATTGCATGAAACTTTTAAAAAAAAAAAATCACTAAAATTACTAACTGGAATTAAATCAAATTAAAACTAAAAACTGAAATAAAAATGAGTCAAACCTAAATGGTAATACTAAAAAAAAAAAAAAAAAAAAAAAATCTGAAAACTGAAAATATTAAGATAATAAACTTAGAACCAATTCAAAATATTATTAAAAAAATATATATATACACACACAACAGTATGTAAATAATACTAAAACAGCATTAGCCCTTAGATCTCTTCAAGCAAAAAAGGTGTAGGAGAAGGCATCAATTTAACATTGGTTTTCTTGAAACTTCAGAGCGACTGGGCTGTGATTTGGGCTCATGGTTAGGAGCTTTGCTCTGGGCTAAAGCAGCAGATCACACAGATCTTTGTGGTCCCACTCAGACACAGCTGTTACAGACACACATTCAACATTGATCCGTCAGGAAGATGTCAATACGCTTGTGCACACTTACGACCCATGATGCAACTGATCAATGAGACGCTTGTGTACAAATTTCTGCAGATGCCCACAGGGTTCCAGACAAAATCAAAAGAAAAAATATTCAATCACATAAAAAATAAAAACAACTTTAAGTACTAAAGCCAAAATAAAAAAAAAACAAAAAAAACTAAAAAAAATCGTAAGAAATGCACATAAATAAACTATTTAAAAATAAATGCACAAATGTGACTTTTCTTCTTGTGATAAGAGTTTATATTTCACAATTCAGACATTTCCTCTCAGAGTTTCTAAGAGTTTCTATCTTTCCAAGTCAGAATTGTGAAATTAATTGTGCATTTATTACTTTTTATACCATGGCTTCCACATGATCTGTATGCAACTGTAGGTCTGATAAAACATGCATGCTTTACTCACCATTATGTAATGACGCTGCATTTCAGATTTCTCACTCGCCAGTTTATCACATTCCAACTTCAGGCTGTAAAATACAAGACAGCATGACATGTACTACTCATTTCTTGTTAAAAGTGTTTACTTGTTGCAAATTATATGATGCCTCTTTAAGTAATGCAAACGTGGAGAAGTTCTCAGGGTTTGAATACAGCCTGTGTATGACAGCTTCAATATTTACATTTCACCCTAAAACACACACACACACACACACACACTCTCTTCATTGAGGCTGTCAGCTGCATTTCACCCTACTTTTTCTCACTTTCGGAGCGGAAAAAAAAAGAAAAAGAATTCTGCAACATTCTATCACCATGACAACCAGTTTCCTGTCTGGACTGCCTGATGGAGGCTTGTGATTGGCTGGCCATGTGTTTAGAAGAATGTAATCATGAAACAATGTATCATTTTCTCCTTAATATAGAACTTATGTTAAATAGTTTGCGTTACACACACACACACTACCATTCAAATGTTCAGGGTTGGACAAATTTTTGTAATGCTTTTGAAAGAAGTCTTGTGCTTACCAAGGCTGCATTTATTTGATCAAAAATAAAGTAATACAATATTGTGAAATATATTAATTTTAAAAAACTGTTTTCTTTTTAAATATATTTTAAGAAGTAATTTATTCCAGTGATCAAAGCTGAATTTTCAGCATTATTACTTCAGTCTTCAGTGTCACATGATCTTTCAGAAAACATTTTAATATGCTGATTGGCTGCTCAAAAAAAAAAAAAAAAAAAAAATGAAAATTGACTGAGCAATTTAATGCATTCTTGCTGAATAAAAGTTCAATTCTTTAAAAACAAAAAATAAAAGAATACAATACTACATATCTACAATTAAATGCTATGAAATTAAAATCTGACATGAGTGCATTTTTTTTTTTTTGCAAGTTTACAAAATAAACCTTATGTTTGTGCATATTAAGATTCTTTGTTCCGGTCAAATTTCCTCCCCCAACACCACCTGCCACCGACTAATAGCAAGTAGTAAATCATGTTTTATGACTGCGATGTAAACTAAAGCCAACTGACTAGTTAAAACAAATGACTCCTTTTTGAATCGGCCCATCCTGACGCCCTAACAATCAACACGGGAAAGAAAATTGCATTTGTCAGACCATTTTATGAGGTCTTTAATCACTAAAGCAATAATAATAACAACATTATGTAATCACAAGTGGCTCCACAGAACAATTACTCATTCATTAGCATTACTTGTGGAAATAGTGACATGGAGCTGTAAGGTGAAGTGGCCATGATTTATTTTCAAAACATACACAATAGACCAAGTTACGGCCTACTGATGCTGAAAGTGAATATTCTAAACGGCACAAACATCTGAAGTGCCGCAGTGCAGTCCAGTGGTGACATCAACACGTTCGACTGTTTATCCTTCTCCATTTCCCTCTTCCTTCCTTCGTCATTGGTTTCTCTGATGTGTGATGGCCGGATGGCCTCCATGATCGCTCTTATCTCTGGTGCTGACAGATGATGACAGGAAGCTTTTCCGGGAGGGGCCGCGTTCACACCATTTGACCGTCCCGGAGAGGAATTTACACGGGCAGAGTGTTTTTAGGGTGTAGAGTGAAAGTGAGGAGGAGAGAAACCGCCTGTGCTTCTCAGTGTTGTGGTGAATGCGCGTTAACTAACGGTTAAACTAGTTTTGTGCGTATGAGTGCTTTTGGCTTTTTACTGTATTTTACTGTATTTTTTTACATAATCAAAAGTACAGTAAAAACGGTAATAATGTGAAATATTTTTATGATTTAAAATAGCTGTTTTCTATGTGAATATATTTTAAAATGCAATTTATTCGAATGACGCAAAGCTGAATTTTCAGCATCGTTACTCCAGTCTTCAGTGTCACATGATCTTTCAGAAATCATTCTAATATGCTGATTTGCTGCTCAGCTGCTCAGCATTTATATGAAACAAATCTTCTTAAACATTATAAATGCCTTTACTTTTGCTTGCTGAATAAACATTAATTTCATGAATTAAAATCATACTTTTGAGTGATACTGTACAAGTGTTTGGTATACCTGTGATATTGTGCCTGCAGGAACTGAAACTCATCTTTGATGCGATCACAAGAGTCAGACGTGGTGAATTTGAGCGGCTGTGTCGATTGAGACGAAGCCTGAAAAACAAAGACAACAGATGAAGGATTCGATTCAACACCGACCTCTAAATGACCTGATGAACAACCCACAGGTTAGGAAAAAGTAGGTTAACACACTAAACCATAAAAGATATTCAATTGATAAAACTCTTCCTTTATGGCTATCAAGCTCATTTTAGTTATAACTGTTAGTGCATAAAATGTTTGACTCAACATTTGAACTTTGACCACAGAAAAAAGCAAACCGAAGCCACGATAACAATTCTTTAGATCAGAGTTATAAACAACATTTCATTACTGCAAACAGGCTAAAACAATTCTGCTGAAATCCATAACAGAGCCAGTAATTGCATTGCGTGTCTGAGGTGAGCTTGTGAGGTCAGGCTGAAATTAAAGCTTCATGCAAATAGAAAAGAAGGGCCATTGGCTTTTCACCTCTGACCTGCTTTACCAGGGGTCACTGGCTTGTGACCTTTAAGACCAGACAGGGAAGAACAACGCAAACCATCACACATTTGAAAGAGAGAAATGGGATATGCATCTGCGTTCAGTGTGCTTTACACGCAAACAGCCATTTGAAAGCAGACAGAGCTACACAGAAACTACTGGATATATGTATGTGTGTGTGTGTGAGAGTGTGTGTGTTTAAACACAATTGGCCCCCAGGGGAGGAACACACAGACAGAACAAAACATCTCAGCAGGGAATGCTTGCTTTACACACACACACACACACACACACACACACACACACACACACACACAGAGAATACTCTCTACAGAATCACCTGTCAATGTGCATGTCTTCTGAAATAATGTTCTTCAATTTACGAAAAGCAGCTTCACTTATATTCATCTTATTTTGCAATGAAGTAGTAGAGATTCAATATTAAACTGAAGCACTGATTTCCTCCCTCACATTACGTCCATCCATGTCTCTCCTCTAGTAGATGATATTGTCTCCAGGGGCAGGAGAGGCGTGTGTGTGTGTGTGTGTGTGTGTGTGTGTGTTTCAGTAAATCCCTCTAGTCTATTCCTGCTATTAGAAATCAATTAGAGGAGGAGAAACAGCAGCATCACCTGTGACCGCTGAACACATGAGGCTTTTCCTCCAGCATCCCTCTTAGTGTTACTGTGCTTTATTGGCATGACATTAGTGACACTAAACCCCAGTAAGAACAGCATAAGCCAACCACACACACAGCAGGACAGAAGGTCATCATCCTGCACATACTTAAAGACTCACAGTTTTCTATTGTGCTGTAAAAAATGTGCTGTAGCGTCTGCATGTGCTACAACATATGCGACAACAATACCGACTAGCCGGAGTCTCAGCATTATGTCCACAGCACTGTGAGTTTTACACAAGCATGCATCACTCATATTTTGTTAAATAAAATAAAAAATAAAATAAATCCTTTAAATGAAACAGGAAAAAAAAGTAATTAAATAAGAAAATTAATAAATAAATACATAAATAAAAACAGTAATTGCATTAAAATAAATAAAACAAAGTCTTTAGAATGAAACATAAAAAGAAAAACTAAAGCTTAATAATGAAGTAAAAAATAATGAAGTCTTTAGAATGAAACAGAAATAAAACATTAAATTAAAATAAATAAAACAAAGTCTCTAGAGTGAAACAGAAATAAAAAAAATAAATAAATAAAAATAAAAAGCCTCTAGAATGAAACAGAAATAAAGAAAAAAAAATAAAGCCTCTGGAATAAAAATAATAAAGCCTCTAGAATTACACAGAAATAAAATAAAAAAAATAAATTAAAAAAAAAAAAAAAAAAAAAAAAATCAAATGAAGCCTATATCATAAAACAGAATTTTAAAAATAAAAAGCCTCTAGAATTACACAGAAAAAAGCCTCTAAAATAAAACATTACAAATTGAATAGTCTTTAGAATAAAACAGAAATTTAAAAATAAAAAGCTTCTAGAATGAAACAGAAATAAAAAAAAATGTAATTAAAATAATTCTTAATAAAGTCTCTAGAATGAAACAGAAATAAAAAAGGAAAAGATAAAGCCTCAAGAATAAATAAATATTTAATATCTATATTAAAACTAACAAAACAAAATAAAAATAGAAACAAAAAGTATCTAGAATATAACACACGTACACACACACACACAAAAAAAAAAAAAAAAAAAATCAAATCTTTCTCCTCTGGCGGCTGTCAGGGCTAAAGGCTCTGCTGTTGCGCCCTTTGTGATGCTAATGAGGGACTTTGGCCTGAGTGACCCAGACATCTGCTGCACACACACACACACTTACAGCCCTCAGGCTCTTATCTGTTTTTTTGTCTCTGAATTGCGGCTGGTGTGTGTGTGTTATAGTAGCGCAGGAAGTGAGATGTTTCGGGGGGAGTTGAGCACCGCAGACAAAAACCATCTCGCAATTACTCTCAAGCTCATGTGTGCAAGCATATATAAATGTGTGTGTGTATGTTTTCACAGTATGACTGATCTTTCAGCGGTTCACAAACACATTAGCAGCAGCAGCATAAGCAGCGGCAGCGGGGTGTGGTGGCGGCGGCGGTTGTACACGCAGAGTTAACAGCCGAGACTGTGTGTGATTATTTCAGAGAATATGAAAGCGTGTGTGTGTGTGTGCATGTGTGCCAGAGGGATTAACCTCTCTCTCTGTTGGGGGTGTTGTAGTGAGAGGGGGGCCTTGTTAATTCAGTTGTCCTTAATAATGTCTTCCAGACCCCTGTCCACCCTCACAACACAATACACACATAATGAACCCAGACTGCGCTGCGTGCGTGTGTGTGTGTGTGTGTGTGTGTGTGTGTTTGTGTTTGTCTGAGAGAGTCTCATACTCAGCAGAAACACAGAAAAAATTTCAATTCAAATTCAATTTTAAAAGAAAATGTAGAATTTTTGCTTGTAAACAAAAAAGCTCACTGCCACAATGATGAGGGTTTTTGCTAAGGTGTTGCCAAGGTGTTGCTATGCAGTTGTTACAGTGTTCAGAATGTTAATGACATATTGCCAAGTGGTTGTTACAATGTTGCAGGTGGTTGCCAGGGTGGTTCTATGTAGTTGCAAAGGTGACTGTAAGTTGCTATGCAGTTTTTAAGGTATTGCGTCCTGGTCCAAGTCAAAAGAAATCTCTATGATATTCTATAAGACATCATAATATAGTCTTAGAACATAGAAAACTAAAGCTGGAACTGTAGACAAGAGTTACATACAAAAAAAAAAAAAAAAAAAAAAAAAAAAAAGGTAAAACTATATAAGATTTTTCAAAATTAACATATGATAAGAACATAAATTAGTAAATAGTAAAATAAAATTATTATTTTCTTTATTATTAATACTAAGTGAATTTTTAAATCTCATTTTTTTTTACAGCCATATGAAATCCATTTTATTTTATTTTTTTTCCAAATTCCATTGTATTTGTTTCTAAATTGAATTTTAATTTTTGTTTTAAACTCTGTTTTAATGGTTAAATTAAATTTTATTCAGCAAAAAACATTTCCAATTAACAGAAATCATGAAACGTACAATATTAAACAGCAATTTATTAAAAGTTTAACAAAAAAACATTTTTATTTTTACTAAATGATGTTTTCCATTAATTTTCTGGATTCCATTGTAATGGTTTCATTAAATATGAATAATCAAAAGCATCTCTAATTAACTGAATATTATTATTTTATTGTATTTTTTCCCCTAGAAATACTTTGTTGTGTGTTTCCATTTTTCTGCCAAATAAATTCTTGCAAATAATTTTTCTGGTAAGAGTAAATAGTAGGTTTTCAATAATAATTTGTAGTGATATAATATAATATTTACTAATAGTAAATATTAGTAGCAGCAGTACTATCATTACTGTAAGTAATATTTCAGGCACGGTTTCTTCAAAACCAAACTTTTACTTTGACAAGTTGCTGTGAAGACCTTTAGGTTTTTGTTTGTATATCATATGATGATAGTTCTTCCTCAAAAAAAATTGGTAAAATGCTCATGAAGTGCCTCTCAGAGCAGTTCTGAAGATTATGTGTTCATGTACTCATATAATGACGTGGCAGAGGCAGAAAAAACTGCTAGCATCATGTGAACTTCCGTGTGTGCATAGTAAACGAAACCGCGAGTCCACACAATTCATTTACATGCATGATTCACATTTAAATAGATTTTGCAGCTTTATATTCACACACACTAGTATATATTGTGTTGTACACTGACCTACTTTTAATGTATCCACCCAAAATTTGGCAAATTCTGTGACATTCCGTGCTATACAGTAAATTCCGTTTTTATGACTGGAATCATAGAAATCATAGGGTCCTATTTTTGCAGTGAAACAAGCAATATTTCTAACTTCTTGTTTAATAATAATAATAATAATAATAATAAATATTAATAATAATAATAATAATAAATTGATAAATAATAATCACAAAATGTTTGCCCGATGTTTGTTTTGTTTTGGTTTTTAAATGGCATTTTAAGTCATAATTGCAATTTTTATCAGAAAAATTGCAATTCTATTTCATCCCCAAATCTTGCCTGCCTAGTTCAAATCATTGACTCACGTATGACCAATAATAACAGTCACGGTGACCTTAGCAATCACCACTACATAAACAAAGACGTGATGAGAGAGACGTGACTGATATTTGACACTCACACCTGCTCCTGTACAAACACGTGTCTCACACACTCATTCCTGCTAAGAACCGTCTTTCTAACAGAATTCTGAAGCGAAATGAGCTGAGAACAACAATCACATCTCTACCGGCTCAGTCATAACATCACAAGAACACGATTCACTCGCGTCCAGTTTCCCAGAAGACTACGACTGACCTACAATCAGGGTTTCTGAGAATTTCATGATGAATCATCATACTGTGAATAACGGATATTCAAACAACCATGCAACATTGAGATGGTATATGTTTTTTTTTGTATACTACTAAAGCTCTCAGTGATTCGTTATAGGTTCTTCAGATCAATGTTTTGGTTTCTGGCTTCTTTAAAGCACCAGTATATGGATGTTTTTCTAAAGCACTAGAGTATAAAAGGTTCTTTGTGGAAATTAAGCAGTTTCCTATGCCATCAGACTGTAAAATCCAAGTAGTGTTTGCCAAGTCAAGCATTGGTGTTATTATTGCTCTGACTCAGGGTCAGAGGCTTGAAGAAACCCCTAACACTAAGTACTTCGTTTTGGCAAATAACCACAGGTAAGCAGAAGCAAAAACTAGTTAGCATTAATCAGAACAAAAACTAATGTTCCTAAAAGCAAAAAAAATGACAAAAAATATTTTCTCAGCACAAGACGGTTGCTGAATTCAGAGAAATGCAGTCTGGTCTTGTCCACCATCTCCACTGAGTTGAAGAGTTCAGATGGAGGGAGGAAGACGACGGTTAACACAATCTGACGAAGAGCTGCTTACGGTCACCAAACCCATCTGAAGCAGTAATCCCTACCCATAATCCACTGGGCCTGACTGATGACCACAAACAAGCCGAAAAGGACCAACAATTGGATTAAGAGTAATGGTTTCAACAAACACTTCATTCAGAATGACACGCTTTTTCATTCTCAATCCTGACCGTGAGCACATGCGCCACTGTTTGCAACAAAATATTCTTCCCTTTCTAGCTCTGTGAAGGATTTGTCCCATAACAAGTTATTAAATTATCAACCAAAAGTCTGTTTTTAAACAACTTCAGAGGTTTGATAAGTCAGACTGATCCCGAAGATCCTGAATTCCAGAGAACAGTAAATCTTTGAGGCTAAGATTAAACGGAGCAGTCGGCTGTAACTCCTAATCCAAGATTTGGGATCCCGCAGTTAATCTCCGGCTGATTCCCACTTCTGCTGAAATTTCAGAGGTTTAAGATCAAGGTTTGGTCAGTGTACTTAAAAATTCATCAGCGGCAGTAAGAAACGTCAAAGTGACGACTTTAACGCGGTCAGTTTTCTCCATTGAGGTATTAATTTGTTATTTTAAGACACTGGAACCTTGAAAGATATTATTTTAAGAATATATTTTATTATAAATTTTTATTATATATGAGAAATATTGTATGTACATTACCAGTCAAAAGTTTTTGAAGAGTAAGATTTTTTATTTTTAAATAAGTCTCTTCTGCTCACCAAGCCTGCATTTATTCAATCTAAAGTGCAGCAAAAACTTTTGGAATATTTTTACTATTTAAAATAACTCTTTTCTATTTGAATGTGTTTAAAAAGTAATTTATCCATGTGATCAAAGCTGAATTTTCAGCATCATTACTCCAGTCACATGATCCTTCAGAAATTATTCTAATATGCTAATATGATGTTCAAGAATCATTTATTATTTGTATTATTATTATTATCAATATTTAAAATAGTTGAATACATATTTTTTTAGGACTCTTTAATGAATAGAAAGATCCAAAGATCACATTACATTACAAAAAGATTGCTATTTCAGATAAATGCTGTTCTTCTGAACTTTCTACTCAAAGAAACCTGAAAAAAAATTCTACTCAGCCGTTTTCAACATAATACTAATAATAAAAAATGAGTAGTATATGCAGTATAAAAATGAGCAGTAATGAGCAATAAAAAATTTGAGCAGCAAATCAGAATATTAGAATGATTTCTGAAAGAGTAACGATGCTAAAAATTCAGCTTTGAAATCACAGGAAAAAAAAAAAAAAAAAGACATTTTAAAATATATTCAAATAGAAAACAGTTATTTTAAATAGTAAAAATATTTCAAAACGTTACTGTTTTTTTCTGTACTTTGGATCAAATAAATGCACGCTTGATGAGCAGAGGAGACTTTAAAAACATTAAAAATCGTACTGTTCAAAAACTTTTGACTGGTAGTGTATTTTATATATTATTTAGTTATGCATTATGATTAATATTAATATTATATATTTTATATACACACGTCAAACATAACATGAATACAAATTACAAAAAATATTTTTTATTTAATGATTATGTATTTAATATTAATTACATGTACTTGGATATACATTTATTATTTATTATAATAAAAATGTATAATAAAATATATAAGAAAGAATGCAAATACATAATTATACTTTAAGATCTTATTTAATTTTCAGAATATGCTTGTTTGATTTTATTAGGATTAGTTTCAAATTATAAAATAATTCCATTGGCATTCAGATTCCTTTAGGATTTCTGGACAATGATCTGAAAATACACAGAAAAGTTCTGAACATCAGTAAATCAATACCAACAGAAAACAACATCATTAACATACTACAAACTAAAATATTAAATGCAGGTTTCATTTCAGGACGTTTCTCAAACTCATATTTCAGTTTCACAGTTTCAAGTGTCAGAACGTCCCATTCGCTTCCTTAAGCTAGCCAAAACCGAAATGTTCTCCCGAATCTACTCTCTGAATAGCAAAAAGGCCTTGATTAAAGAAACCCCCAAATCCATCCACTTGTGAGGTTTTCATTTAGCATTCCCGTGTTTGTGTGTTCACATAAGTCTGCGTGCACGGGGGGAAAAGGCAATTAGGCTTGAGTGCAAACAAAATAATGACTGGGGACTCATTAACACAAGCTGCCCACTGTGTGCACAGGAACAATTCATGGAAACGACACAATTAAGCCTCTACAGGGAGGGAACCAGGCAACTAGTGTGCAAACAAGCAACTCCAAGCCTACCTGAACTAGAATGCATTCTGAAATGCGTTCATTTAGACATGCTACCTGCAAACCTGACATCTGAATCATGAGATTAACACCAAACATGTGATATAAAACAGACAGAGAACATGAAAGAAACATATTAAGAGGGCAATGCAATGAAATTGGAATGCAAAATTAAGGAATTTACAAAGACGTCTTCCAAAATGTCTCCGAGATGAACTTCGAGGCACATTAAGATGCAAAAATCTTAAATAAATTAACAAATTTCAATTGAATGAATAAAACTGCATTGCTAAATATTAGTTAATCAGTGTTTTCTGAGGCTCATTTCGAAAATGCATTCAAACAATATGTTTTCTGTACATTTTTCAGTACTAATCTCTGGTGCATATGTATATAGATTTATATATATACACATCCAGACATACATCAATGTACCATCTGTACCATGGTACTGCTAAAGTACATTTTTGTAACGGGAAATATATCTAAAACTTTCCATGGCACATGTCAAAAAACAGTTTTACCAATGTACCATTTCCAAAAACGTGGAGTTACCATGGTGAATGTCAAAAAACATGGTATTATCAAAGTTCGTGTTCACAAAACATTACAGAAATAAATAAAATGGTCATTTTGTGCTGGTATCATCTGTAAACATACCAATCTGCAAGTGATACAATGTCCACAACACCTGCTGTGTGACAATCAACCTAAATGAAGGAGAATGAGACACTTACCGAGTGCCTGGCTTGTGGAAACATCATATCAGCCTGTTTTTTTGTGCTTTATTCTCCTTCTGTAGATGAAATGAAACGGCTTTGGTTGGATTTCCTCTTTGTTCGGTCTTGATTTGGTCTAAACTGACGGGTTTGAAGGCAGAAATGGCTTTAATCTACTCTCCTGAACAGATTTCCTGGCTGTGCTCTCCAGTTTTCCTGGATTTTGTTCAGCTTTATAAACCTGCACCAACTTCACACAGCTCTGCCTTTGGAATCACAAAAACAACAGGCTATCTTTACTACAGTATGTGACATCGCGTTTTCACATGAGAAAAAAAAGAATCTTTGTTGAAATAGGCCGATTAATCCACTGCCAGGCTGATCATACTGATCCAATTTCCAGATACAAGCTACCTGGCTAAAGCTAATAGGTAAGTTTATACTGCGGGAAACTAGCAAAATGCGTTTGAAAATAAGGAAGATCGACTAAATTTGGTCGTTTGTACGCTAGTCTTGCGTGTGTCTGTCTATAGGCGGTGAAACAACAGCCTGCTCTTGGAAAATCATGCCTCTTCCGCCGCTTCAGGACTCGTATGGACGGACTCATGTGATGCAAGACGCCAAATTACACATTCTACTACGGGAACGGCTTCACTCATGAATATTAATTACGCCGTGCGCGCGTTGCCCGGCAACCTTCCGGGAGCGTATATTTACCTCATCTAATTAATATTCAATGAGTGGTCTGCTAAATATTATTATAGTTTTTTTTTTTTTTAACGTAATAATTTGCGAGAGATACACACACTGACTAATATTATACGATTACTAATTTAGCCTTTTATAAGCCTTTTTTGCTACATCTAGAGCAAATTTTATAATAAGACATGTTTGGTACTGTTGAAATTAAGTAATAATTAAAAGCATTCGCATTGCAGCCAATCCCGAGAGGCGTACCGGCGAACGCCACGTTGCGTCATTAATATTCATGAGACAATCCTTTATCATAGTAGGATACGTACCTTGGTACATACGCATGCGGGATTTAAGGTGGCGCTCTGGAGGCCCATTTTAAGATGTCAAATGGATGAAATGACAGTGGCCGGAAGTGTGTGTTTGTCGGTGGAAGGTGTTGGAATTGCTCTGCTTTTGTTCCTGTTAAGTGTATAGCGACTCCAACCTGCAATACTGGCAACTGCACCCATAGGAGCATTTCCACAGTATTTAACGTTATTAATTAATACCTCTAATAGCAGAAATATTACAGGTGTATGTTGAAAACAGTATCTTAATATAATAATAACATAACATAATGTAATATAATTAGTTTTTATGCTTTAGATACTTTAAACATTTTCCTCTATGCAATCTCTGCGTGCCCCCTTCTGGACAAAAAATAAATAAAATAAAATAAAATAAAAATAAAGGACATAAGAGACTTCTGTGCTAAAATTATAATGCGGATAAAATAGAAACATGACTTTCATTTGATGCATTAATACTTTAGCATTTCAGGTACTGCAAAGAAAACAAGTTACAAGACAATCAGCAAGTATAGGAACAAATTTATTTAAATTTAAAACAGATACTTTATAATTTTTGTTTTTTGTTTTTTTTTTTAAAGGCGGTTATGAAAATCATTTCCATGTTTGAATGAGGTTCAGGCAACAGTGGTTGAAATGAAACAAATACAAATAAAAACAACAATAAAATATGGCGAGAAAATGTCGTAAAATAAATTTCCACTATGTTTCCTCGTCTCGAGGATTTCAATGTTTGTCTGAGCCCCAAAACTCCCACCTGGACAAAGAGCACATGCTTTAATAATTACAATTCCTTCAAAAAAAAAAAAAAGAAAAAGAAAAAAGAGAAAAACAGCAGTTTATCTTCTAACTTAAATACAAAGTAAATCCATTTACTCTCTTTAGTGTTTTACTCATTTTTAAAAGAGGGCCGTGTCTAATTTCACGGTTCGCATGTGATTTGGACAACAATTGGCACTTGTTATGAGTCAGTCTCAGAGAAGGGGATTGGCACGCACAATATTATACAACATTTACATTTGGTATAATTACAAAATAAAAGGGTACAAAGAAGCAGAGGAAGAATGAGAGAGAGAAAACCTAAATAAAATGTACATGATCAAGTGGTCCTGGACACAACAGCTTTCAGGTAATGCATTACAATGAAAGAACAGGGGATGAAAGCAGAAATCAAATTTTAAAGACCATTCGACCGTCCACCACATAGATGCATCTAACCGTACCAGTAAACATGTTTACATGGAAATAACATAATAGTCTCGCTCTGACGTCTGCAATGGGGCAGCAAGCTTCATATGTTCATTGCATCTCGCTGAGCGAGTCTTTACAAGCACTCAAATGAATCATTGAATCCAATGGCAATCATCGTGTGAATTAAAACAGACACAGAAGTCAAGAGGCAAGACACCTTATTTTATGCTCCTAGAGAAAGATAGGAATGCGTAAAGATTCATTTTCGAGTTGAAAGTGAATGAGGTGAACTGGGCTGCCAAAATCAAGCAACTTCTACAGCCAATTCTCCTTTTTTGGAATAATAACATCAGGTTTAATGGCACAGGTATTTGAAGGAAACTCTAGCGCCCTCTTGAGTACTGAGGATTATCAACAAGACAAGTTTGCAATGCTTTGCTTAAGCATTTATGCATTTGCATGGTATTTTCTAGTCTAAATTATACCCAGACCAGCCAAAGCCTTCATAACTGATATGTGTATTCAGTTGTCCACTGCTGAACTGAAACAACACCACAGGCATACGATTCTCTTGCCAACAGCGGGACAGATGCTTTTTTCCATGTACCACTCGCCAAACCTTTTAGGAAGATTTTTTTTTTTTTTTGGCCTGAGAAAGGTGTAGATTTGTCGAAAATACATGCAGGTTATTGGCAAGATCTAATAAATGAACAAAGTTTGGCCTCCAAACCTCACTGACTGTGCCCTACAGACGAAAGAAGTGTGCTTGTCATGTGACTACCCATCCTAAAATGCCCTAAAAACGTCTCACGGTTCACAGAGGTAGAGGTGAATACGTCAAATACGAGACTTAATGGGACTGGCACGTTTTTAGATATGTGTAGCTCGAACGGTCGGCCTGTGGCTTTAAGCGTTTGCCTGGTGGCACGAAAAAAACAAAAAGTGCATTAAGAACAATCAAGGTGCGCCGAATAGTGGCCCATTCTGATCCTACAATCGATACAACAAAGCAACATGTTCTCATAGTGAGACTAAGATCTGTTTGAACACTTCAGAATAAGATGTGCATCAAAATGATGGTGTTTTTAGAAGATTTAGTGCTCAGTTTGCTTGGTTTCTTCAAATCTAACTCACTACGAACATGAAGAAAACACTGCAGGATTTACAAAATGGTGTGACATTTCTAAACCCCACTTAAACACTGAATTACATGGGTTCAGTTTACAAATAACACGTCAGGTTTTATATCCATCAAGAAAGCATTTGGGACTTCGCTCCTCTAGTGGAGCGTCCGACAACCGTGGCAAGTGAAGAACTCAGATGCATGGCAGCCAAAAGTGATAAAACAATGAATAATGCATGAGAGTTTGTTGGAATGGGTGCATTTCTGATCGCGTTTCTCCCGGTACGGAATCACACACTTTTGAGCTGTGACCGATCGTTTCTGGTTTTCATGTGGCGTTTTTTCGTAGCCCTTGATGAAAATGAATGGAACATCACCTGTATAAAATATTGACTGTAAAAGAACCGTAGAACACTTTTTTTTCTATCTGTGCATCACGTACACAAAGAAGGAAACAAGCTGTGAATTTATAACGAAATTGAAATGAAATCAGAAGTCACTACTTGCAAGCGTCGACCAAATAGATCTTCAATCACAGATAAAAAGCTGTCTATTTTCATATGGTACATCATTTCCTATGTTTGTTTTATAAGCACTTCACCTAAACATTTGGAAATAATTAAAAAAAAAAAAAAAAAGTAATCTGTAGGAAAGTGAAAAGTGTGGGTAGGGAAAAATATTTATAGTACAATATATTGTGTGTTTGGGAAGAAAAACTAAAATAGAAAAAAAAAAAAAAAAAGCTGATAATTTTATCCATAACGGAAGTTTATACAGCAGTACAGACACTAGTCTCCTATTTCTGTCTCATAACATGGGAGTGCTTCAAATAGGAAAAGAGGAAACAATAGCATTCAAATTATCAACAACTTCAGATCTGGTCCATAAATTATATAAATAAAACGTTCTTTAATTATTTTTTTCTTTTGCTTAAAAATCATATTTTTATTTAGTATCTTATATAACATTCACACCGTAGAGGAGGCCGTTTCCCTATCCGATGTTTCCAAACGCTTTCGAAAAGTCGAATTGCTCATCACGTCCATCCTCCGCACGTTACCGTCAGGTACAGCTATGTGTATATCATTTGACGTATTCATAGTGACCAAAAAAAGAAAAATCAAAAATTAAAACGAAGAATCACAGTATCAATAATATTGTAATTCATAAGAAAACCAACAGAACCGTACACAATTACGAAAAAGTGATTTTTTTTCTTTTTTTTTTGCCAAAGATAGTGTACCACAGACGTTTTGTACATAAGCAATAATGTGTATACGTATTTACAAATATAAATATACACAATCAATTAACTTCAGCGCATAAATGCTATCCTGTCCCCCCAACCCCGTCCTCCCGCGATCCCGCCATAACTCGTGCGAAATTCTTGAAATTGTCGACCGAACTTGCGTTATGACAATTAAAAAAAACAAAAAAAAAAACAGCGTAAACAAAGAATGAATTGTGTGCATCCGTGCCACAAGATGGCGACGATACCCGCGAGTCTGCGGCTTGGATTCTGATTAATAAAGTATCTGTTCATGAGCGAAAAAAGATCGCACTTCGAAACTACTTTTTTAGATTGCAAATTAAAACCAGGATAAAATGTAACTGTGGGGGAAGGAAGCAATGCAATCATTTTCGACGTTAAATGTGGAAATCTGCAGAACAATACCTATCGTAAATGTATAATCCTGTTTTGCGCACATTTAAAAACCTTAACGTTGTCTCTTACCCATCATTATTAATTCGACTGCTGTTATAATTTACTTTATATTCGGTAGCAGTAGAAGTAGCTATAGTTACTTATCATTAAAAAGTTTTTAAAATGATCATCTCAGCAATATACACAGATTTAATTAGTTTCATCTCTCCCTCGCGTGCTTTGTATCGTTTTGCTTATATAGGCATTCTTACACTATTTTCGTTCATTATCATTTTTTTTTTTCTGATTTTTTGACGTTTTTCTTTTTTTGCATTTGCGATGCTCTCACATGAAGTTTACATTCATCAATGCGAGTTGAAGACTAGCCTCGTCGAGAGAATCATCTCTGCGAGTGAAAGGTTCTCCACACCGTCAGTGGAACCCACTGGAATCCACTGGATTCTAGAATCCGCCGGAATCCTCGGAAGGATCCGTTTCGGAACTTCCGGCACCACAGCACTAGTCCATGTGTCCATGTACAAGTATGTAAATATGTTGTGATTTTTTTTTTTCTTTTTTTGTCTTTTTGCAGGGCTGTGAAAACCACTTTTTTCCATTCATCCAGGCAGAATTCCCGAGAAACGCTCGGAGCAGATGATGTGATTGGAGTGACGGTAAGGAAAAAGGGGAAGAAACGTCACTTCCAGTTTTTCAGGCCAGCGAATCACAGATCATTCTCATCGTAGCTCCGCCAATCCAACATTTCCTTGAAATACGTGAACGCTGGAGCGGCGAGTCGGAGTCTAACGCCCTTTGTCAAATCCGAGCCACTGGTGGTCAAATTTGATAAAAGGGAAAGAGGCCTTTGACAATGAGCAGACAGACTTTGGCAAACGAATAAAAAAAACGAATGATGAGCAGGACATGTCCGTTATGATTCCGCTGGACAGAAAGAGAAAAACTCTGGAAGCTGGAAAAGAGAAATCAAAAGAAACGTGTGTTTCTGAAAGTGTACTTGATGCATGTGTGTGTGTGTGTATATGTGTGTATGTGTGTGTGTGTGTGGTGTGTGGACGTAGGTGTGCGCACGCTCTGTGGGTGCCTGTTCTATGCTGATTCATGTGTCGGACTCGTCGCACGTCTCACACCAGGTTGTATTCCTTCAGGTTTAGCTGCAGGATGGTGTCTTTCACCGCCGCGAACACGAAGCGGATGTTCTCCGTGTCAGTGGCGCAGGTGAAATGCGAGTAGATGATCTTGTCGCTGTCGGGGTTCAGATCCACAAACATCTTCAGGATGAACTCCCGTGCCGCCTGGGCGTCCCTTTGGGGCCCTACAAAACAAAGCGTACGTGGAGTTAACGAAAAACTTGTCTAAGGCCAGTCTCCTGTGATCATAAATACAGTAAAAACTGTAATACTGTGAAATGTTATTACAATTTTAAACAACTGTTTTCTATTTGAATATATTTTGAAACGTAATTGATTTCTGTGTTGCAAAGCTGAATTTTTAGCATCATTACTCCAGTCTTCAGAAATCATTTTAATATGCTGATTTGCTACATGTTTCAGGACTCGTACACATTTTTACCAATAAATTTCCATGACTTTTGAGACAAAATTCATGACCTGATGTTCCATTATTTTACAATAAGAAAAAAAAACTGTTCAAATTATCATAGCATATGTTAACTAAAATTAACAGGGTTCCCACACCTTGGTTAACTTCAAATTCAAGGACCTTTCAAGGACTTTCCAGGTCCAAAACCTTAAAATTCAAGGACTTAATGTGGGGACACATTTCAAGTGAGAGTAAGACTACATCGTGTTACCTTGTAAAATGCACTGTTACAGTTCTTTTACAGCCTTTTTTTTCCATTTATTTTTGGTAATATGATAGAGATCTGATATTCTATTTGTCATATTTCTGTTTTGCACCTGGCCATGTGATGGTCTTTTGTATCTCTGGCAGGCCATTCTTTGTCACCTTAATTATTATAATTAAAAAGCCCCTAAAGTAGCGCAATGGCCATATTTTATTTCCATACCTAAAAGGTAGGGCTGCAACGATTAATCGCACGATGTCGTGAGGCGCGTTTAGTCAATGAAGCCGGTACTTTGATTAGTAGTAAAGCTCCATCACGTGCGCTCAGCTGGAGCGGCAAGTAATACACAGAGCCGTAAAGCACTGACAAGCTACGCCAAATCTTTTTGGATTTTTTTTTTGTGTATTACTTGCCGCTCCAGCTGAACGCACGTGATGGAGCTTTACTACTAATCAAAGTACCGGCTTCATTGACTAAACGCGCCTCACGACATCGTGTGATTAATCGTTGCAGCCCTACTAAAAGGTATATTTTACAGTCACTTTTGTCCAGATTGACCATAAATACAGCTAAAAGGCTTCCTACCAGTGACCATCACAAAACTGAACATCTTGCAAAGTTTTATCACAGGTATAGAAAGCAAAATGTTTCAATATAAGCATTTCAGTTAAATGTAATTTATGCAATATTTCAAACATTTAACACACTGGAGCAAATCATCCCTTTGCATTTGTTTAAAATCAGCCAAATTCTGGGCAAAACGTATGGATTTGGCAACCCTGCATCCAACATAAACTGCAGGAATCAGATTTAACTGATCTTGGGTCAAGACAAAAATAAGGAGAGATGACTGACTAATCATGCTGGAGGATTTGCTGCTCAGGAGATAATGTGCTCATATCTGATCTTGTAAGATGTGTTCCCTTTATACGAAAGTACGCGTGAACGCAAAATTGAAAGTGAAAAGAGATTCAAAAGAGATTAAAATACTAAGCATACGATAGCAGCTCCCTGATGCGCGAAAATTCTATTCAATATCAGAATGCTTGCATGAGCAGGCGGTAATGGCCTGAAATTCAGCGGGCGCGGGATCAAGAGAAAAATTTCCGCATAGGGCTTTAATACAAAAATGCGCACAATGAATGGTGACTGTAGAAAGCAAAAGCCAAATCCCGGACATTTTGGGTGATTTAGGTCCAAAAAGAGGGCTTGTCCGGGGAAAAAAGGACGTATGGTCACCCTAACTAACGTAAATTAAGCAAGCCAGTTTGCATAGGCCACAAAGTGTTGGCGAAATATCACATTAGCGGACCGGAGTGAAAAATATGGAATTTTTTCCAGAAAACCTCTTGCACAATAAATTCAAGCACTTTCTGGACCTGTATCTATGTATGTTTATTTTCAAAAACTTTCCAGGGCCTTGAAATTTTTTTTCAGATTCACAAACTTTCAAAGATTTCTAAGAACCCGTGGAAACCCTGAATTAATGACTATTAATGCTGTTGTTTGCTTTCATGTTTTAGTAATAAGTACAAGCAGCAACTGTGCCAGACATTACTTCACTCAGAGAACATATCACATCACTGAATATTATCATTTATTTAACTGCGTATAACACCTGAATTTTGTTTTGGAAACTTTTCTCTTTTGCAACTGTTTACATTCACTTAAAGGAACACTCATTGTCCAACTCCCCTAGAGTTAAACAGTTGAGTTCTACCGTTTTTGAATCCATTCAGCCGATCTCCGGGTCTGGCGGTAGCACTTTTAGCATAGATCATTGAATCTGATTAGACCGATAGCATAAATAATGACAATATTTTTCCTATTTAAAACTTGACTCTTCTGTAGTTACATCACGTACAAAGATGGACGAAAATGAAAAGTTGCGATTTTCTAGGCTGATATGACTAGGAACTATACTCTCATTCTGGTATAATAATCAAGAAACTTTGCTGCTGTACCATGGGTGCAGCAGGGCACAATGATATTATGCAGCACCTGAAAGTGACCAGCACTAAGTTTGTGTAGACGCAGAGCTGCAGAGTTGATGGCTGCGTAATATCATTGCGCATGGATGGATTCGAAAACGGTAAAACTCAGCTGTTTAACTCTAGGGGAGTTGGACAATGAGCCTATTTTCAAAAAAAGTGGAGTGTTCCTTTAAGAAAAAGCCAACAGTGCTTATGAAAATACTTGCCAGGATGGTCATTTTAATGTCATTTTATGTATAGGCTATTTTTGCTGCTTAAACACAACAAGCTCCAACTGATTTGATCTGATATTCTGTGTGGATTTATTTACTCATCAAACCTACATGCTATATGCTATTGCATAAATATGTAAATATATCCATATCCGAAAGCTGCGGGAATGAGTAGAACTATGCGATATAGCCATATGTGCAATTATACAGAGATTCATGAAATAGATTTCCATGACTTTTCCAAAACTTTCTGGGTTTATTTATTTTTTCAAAACTTTTATAGGCCTGGAAATTGCTTTTTAAAATTCCATGACTTTTCCAGGTTTTTCATGACCGTTCCAACTCTGATGTTTTTATATATGTAGGAAACCAACCGTACCATCAAACTCTGGGAAATAGTCAACCAGGTGGGAGTAGGAGATCTTCTCCTCTAGCAGGTCCTTCTTGTTTAGGAAGAGGATGACAGATGAGTTTTGGAACCATGGATATGTGATTATCGTCCTGAACAGAGCCTTGCTCTCCTCCATACGATTCTGAACACAGACAAATGCACAGTGAAAAATAACTCATGGACCAATAATATAAAAGCTTTTAGAGACTTGAGTCCAGAACCAGCATGAGATGTAGAAATGTTAATATTGTTGGTCTCCAAACAAGAGCTATATACATGCTGCTTACTACATAGTATACAATACCAGTCAAAAGGGTTTTTTTTAATGTTTTTTAAAAAAAGTCTCTTCTGCTCACCAAACCTGCATTTATTTGATCCAAAAAAAAAACAAAAAAAAAAAACAGTAAAATTTTGAAATAGTTTTACTATTTAAAATAACTGTTTTGTATTTGAATACATGTTAAAACGTAATTTATTCCTGTGATTTCAAAGCTGAATTTTTAGCATCATTACACCAGTCACATGATCCTTCAGAAATCATTGTAATATTCTGATTGCTGCCCAAAGAAACATTTATTATTATTATTATGTTGAAAACAGCAGAGTAGAATTTTTTTTTTCAGGTTTCTTTGATGAATTGAAAGTTCAGAAGAACAGCATTTATAAATATAAATACAAAAGTATTCATTTCTACGATTTCTAGTGTATAATGTTACAAAAGCTTCTTATTTCAGATAAATACTGATCTTTGGATCTTTCTATTCATCAAAGATTCCTGAAAAAAAAGTACTCAACTGTTTTAAATATTGATAATAATAATAAAATTATTATTATAAATTAGAATGATTTCTGAAGGATCATGTGACACTGAAGACTGGAGTAATGATGCTGAAAATCCAGCTTTGATCACAGGAATAAATTACATTTTAAAATATATTCAAATAGAAAACAGTTACTTTAAATAGTAAAAAATATTTCACAAGATTATTGCTCTTGCTGTATTTTGGATGAAATAAATGCAGGCATAAAAAAAACCTTAAACTCTTTTGACTGGTAGTGTATACTGAATACTATTCCTTAAAATTAACTTTAATATTTTCCAATTTTCTACTGGTTTTTTATTTCTTTTGCATTTTTTATAATGATTTTTTAATCCCCTTCATGTAAAGCATTTTCATTTATCATTGCGTATGAGCTGTGCCATTTAAATAAACTTGCTTTGCATAGAAATAGTATTTGAAAAAGTATGCAGGGTGCAATTACAACCGCCACAGAATGCTAAAGTTAAACACGTCTATAGCAAACGAGTCGCTCACCTCATTGTCTGATTCCACCAGAACCTGATCGTACTCGCTCAGAGCCACCAGGAACATGATGGACGTCACATTCTCAAAACAGTGGATCCACTTCCTGCGCTCTGACCTCTGACCTCCTACATCAACCATCCTGAAAGACAAAGAGAGCAAGCGTTTGCATTATTGATTTGTTACCGACATCATAAGCATTAATAATTCATGCTTATACTGTGCACAGTATGCAAATCCTCTGTATGCATGGAAAATCGTGTTAAAATGCACAGTACACAACCAGAACAACTGCATGGAGCACTATGTCCTATAACACAATGAACTTACGTCTCTAGTGTGCTGAATACACTAAAAGCGATAAACACTTGAACTTCCTTTTTGACACATCATTACATACAAGTTAAGACATTTTAAAGCATATTTGGATTAAAAAAGCAAATTAACTGTATTTAGCGCTGAGATGACAGCTGGGTGGATTGAATCTACAACATAGTGAGTTCATGTGACAATATAGTACTGTTTGTTTACCATTGCATAATGCATAGGCAATATACATTTTATGAATACAGTATACTGCTTACATCATAGTATGCAGCATCCAATCATTTAATTTCTAAACTAATTTGTTACTTTATGCATAGTGTGCAATATACACTGCATACTGGCTACCATTAAAAAAAAAAAAATCGTACTTACCAGTCAAAAAGTCTCTTGTACTCACCAAGCCTGCATTTATTTGATCCAAAGCACAGCAAAAAAAGTACAAATTTTGAAATATTTTTACTATTTAAAATAACTCTTTTTTATTTGAATATATTTTAAAATGTAATTTATTCCTATGAAAAAAGCTGAATTTTCAGCATCATTACTCCAGTCTTCAGCGTCACATGACCCTTCAGAAATCATTGTAATATGCTGATTTTTTTTACATTTTTTTTTTTTAATAGATTTTAGATTTTTTTTTTTTTTTTTTTTTTTTTTTTTTTTAAGATTCACAAACTTTCAGGATTTCAAGAACCCATGGGAACCCTGAGCAAGGATGCTTTCAATTGATCAAAATGATGATAAAGACATTTATAATGTTACAAAAGATTTCTATTTCTGATAAATGCTGCTCTTCTGAACTTTCTATTCATCAAAGAAACCTGAACAAATTCTATTTAGCTGTTTTCAACATAATAATAATAATAATAATAATAGAATTAGAATTTTAGAATGACTTCTAAAGGATCATGTGACTGGAGTAATGATGCTAAAAATTCAGCATTGAAATAACAGGAATAAATTACATTTTAAATTAGATTCAAATAGAAAGCAGTTATTTAAAATAGTAAATATATTTCAGAATTTTCCTGTACTTTGGATTGCAGATTAAAGCATTTTAATGCAATCTGATGAAAATTACAAAAAAAAAAAAAAAAAAAAAAATGCAATTTTGTGTAAAAATGAGTCAATAAAGACTAAAAATCTTGGAAATCTGCAATCCATAATAAAATATGCATAATGCAACAAAATATTATAGTAGTGTTTACCATTGCATAATTCATACTTTAATTCTGTTACTTTATGCAAACTGTGCAGCATATATTTGAACCAAAAGTATTATGCAACAATAAATATTTCCAAAAGTAGCATGTTACACTGCTACCACATGACCTTGGTATGTTGCATGTTAAATCCAGCAAGTCCAAGAATCACATTTTATATTTTTAATGCAATTCAATAAAATGCAATTGTTCTTATGTGAACATCTGTCAGTCCAACCGCATATTTAGTCAATAAACGTGTAAATTTGCATACTATGCACAATATGCATAATGCATAAGAGTAAAGGTAGTATTTTAGCATGCTTTTCTGAACATACTCATAGCTCTAGACTATGAGACAGAAACATGGTATAAATGTGTGCAGCCAGAACCGGCGCTGTTTATCCAGCACTGATTTCAGGCTTTATACGGCGCCCCCTAGTGGAGCAGAGCTCCAGTCCTGAGCCAGCAGTTCACAGAGGGGCCTTTGATAAATGAAGCCCTCTAGGATTGGCTGCCCAAAATAAAGCTCCTTCAGATAGAAGCGTCCTCATTTCCTTCAGCCAGGGGCTCGGTGACCTACTTCTGAACATACACACGCTCTTTAATGTAGGACGAGTCTCCACATTCACTCCGCACTTAGCGAACTTTGGCAGGAGGACAGACAGAGAGAGAGCAAGAGAGACTTAAAAAGATCGAGAGAGGCCGCGCATTCGCGTTTACTCTTCCGGGAAGCTCGGCGCGAGGTGCGTGAGGGTTTAAGACAGTTTTACAGAGATTAACAACCACAGAGCTGATGGTAATCATTTATGGAGTCAATATGGCAGAGAGCGCAGAAATAATCTCGTGTGTTTTGTTGAATTTTCATATCACGCATATACTGCACAGTATGCATAAAGATTTTGTTTAGAATTAAATGCTTGAATACTGCATCTTACAATGCATGCCTACTATTTTTAAATAGCATGTAAAATGGAGTTATATACTATGTATATATACTATTTTGTTGCATTATGCATATTTTGTATAGTTTGCAAACTTTCAATAATTATGTGACTGGACTAACAAATGTTGACATAAAACATTTTTACAAAAAATTGCATTGCATTTTTTTTTTTTTTTTTAATTTGCATCAGGTTGCATTAAAATACTTTCATTTGCAAGGTGATTCCTGGCCTGGCTGGATTTAACATGCAACATGTATATCAACTTTTTTTTTTTTATACAGTATACAGTATATACTGCACACTATGCATAAAGTAACACATTTGTTCAGAATTAAATGGGTGCATGCTGCATACTATGATGTAAGCAGTGTACTGTATTCATATATAATATATTGCCTACTATTTTTTAAATATAAAAATATGCATTATGCAATTGTAAACAAACAGTACTATACTATATTTTTGTCACATGACCTCACTACATTGTGGATTCAATACATCCACCTGTCGTCTCAGTGTTAAATACAGTTAATTTACTTTTTTTATTCCAAATGTTTTAATATTTCTTAACTTGCATGTAATAATGTGTCAAAAAGGCATTCAAGTGTTGCTTTCAGTGCATACACAAGATATAATGAAATGTTTATAAATGTGTGCAACTATAGACATTTTGTCATGTAACTTAAGTAATTAGGCCTAATATACTGTTACAGTACTGAAAAAAATGCACAATATTATAAAAATTCATGCATAATTTTTAAAAAAGTTTGTCTACATAGGCCACGCCCCCGATTCATGAATATTAATTACAATATATGAGCTTTAACTCATTTACATTTACAGTTATTCATTTAGCAGATGCTTTTATCCAAAGTGATTTAAAATGAGGAGTACAACAAAGTAATCCTAAGCAGCCAATTGCATACAAAGTGCTACCAATAAAATGTTTTAAACATTATCTAGAAATCTGATTTGCTCAAAGGCAGAAGTTGGTAAATGCTAACCATGGTAGGATTACCATTTACCACTTGTGTATTCATTTAACCACAGCGACCGGATGACAAAGGCTCCTGCTTAGAGTCATTTAAACTGCGACCATGAAAAATAAACCTCTTTAAAATATAATAAATGTCTTTCAATAAGGAAGGTGTTGCCATTTCCCTGCATTGACTACAGTTCAAAATTCCTATTTTAACTGATCAAAACTTAGTAAAAACATTTATAATGTTACAAAAGAGTTCTAATTCAATAAATGTTTTTTTTTTTTTTTTTTTTTACTTTTCAACACTGATAATAATAAAAAAAATATTTCCTGAGAAGCAAATCAGCATATTAGAATGATTTCTGAAGGATCATGTGACACTGAAGACTGAAGTAATGATGCTGAAAATTCAGCTTTGCATCACAAAAATAAATTATATTTTTAAAATATATCCAAATAGAAAACACTTATTTTAATTTGTAATAATATTTCACAATTTTAATGTATTTTTGATTAAATAAATGCAGCTTGCGTGAGCATTTCTTTCAGAAAGCATTAAAATACCTTACTGACCCCAAACATTTTGAACATTAGTGTATATAATACTTATTTAAATTTGTGCTTCAGCCTATGACAGCACTTGGATTGTGAGTTTTGATGAGTTTCAATAAAGACAAAACAAACAAAAAAAATTACATTTATCATCAGAAGTGCAAAAAAGACAATTTTGACTGATGTGGGGTGTGACTGCATCTTTGTAGGTCACACTAGAAAGTCGTCTTCAGCTCGGGAAAATATTAATAACTCTCCTCCATGGATGTATTCTCAATGCTAACCTACATTCAGCGCTAAGTTCCTAAATTTCAAACGAAAGCTGATGAATAATTGGCCCGTGTCCTCTACCTGAAAATGATGCTTTGAAGGTCGAACGGGTATTCAATAATCCCCGTGGTTGGGATTCGAACCCTTAGAACATCCTGCTGGGTGGGAAGGTAGGAGGGGTCGGCGATACGATCCAGATCAGATAGATAGCTACAGAAAGAAAAGGAGAGAGAGATAAAAACATCATTAACCCCTCTGTATCACATGCGGGTGGTTTGGCAAAGGATGTTTCCAGCAGGATCCTCGAAAGTCAGACGACGTCCCCCGTCAGTAGATCTCAGAAGATGCTCATTATGCTGTCTTGTGAGACAATCTAAAAAAACACAGTGGCTAAATAGGGAAGACAAATGTTTTGTGTGTCAGGTCAAACTAAGGTTGATCTTATTTTCAGAATGTACAATGCATGCCGTCTTATATTTCTGAAAAACAGTATGAGTGAAATAGTATGCAGGTTTTAACTTATTTGAATTAAATGTTGAATAAGAAGAAAAACACCATGAAAACTACCAAGAGCTTATCCGAAATCAAAAGAACTGAGCAATTATATTCTGCATAAATAATATTAAAATTTTGATTGCATTGTGACAATATTTTCATGCAGTTAAACCCTGTAAAATTAATCTTAGCCTTTTTAAGTTCAATTTTTGTTAGTCATTTTTACTTCTTTATTGCACAAAAAAACTTAAAAATATATTACAATTATTCCTTAGTTGCACTGGCTGAATTTAACATGCATAATGTACATTGCATACCAATCAGTAATAGCATGCAAAGCAGTAGTCTGGCGTTGAATTCAGCCAGTGCAACGTTGTCACATGCCATGTTTATTTCAGCTGTCAAAATCTTTTTTTGAAAGATTAGGGATGCTTATGGACACATCATTTAAAGTATTAATTTTTTTTATCAATTAAAGTACAATATATTCCGCAGACCTGACATAATCATAAAACTAATCAATAACAAAATGCTTTTGGAGAACATACCACCTATATTTTCACACACTACCAGTCAAAAGATTTTTAAAGCATTTTTTAAAGCAAATTATCGTTTGCTCACCAAGCCTGCATTTACTTGATTCAAAGTACACCAAAAGCAGTAATATTGTGAAATATTTTTACTATTTAAAATAACTGCTTTCTATTTAAATATATATTAAAATCCTGTGAACAAAGCTAAATTTTCAGCATCATTATTTCAGTCTTCAGTGTCACATGGTCCTTCAGAAGTTATTCTAATATGCTGATTTGCTGTTCAAGAAACATTTTTTATGATTATTATTATCAATATTTAAAACAGTCGAGTACATTTTTCAGGATTCTTTGATAATTAGAAAGATCCAAAGATCAGATCTAAAATAAAAAGCTTTTGTAACATTATACACTACACCATTCAAAAGCTTGGAGTCAGTATCTTTTTTGTTTTGTCTTTTTGGGAAAGAAATGATAGAAATTATAGATCTATTTCAGATAAATGCTGTTCTTCTGAACTTTCTATTTATCAATGAAACCTGAAAAAAATCTACTCAGCTGTTTTCAACATAATAATAATAATAATAATAATAATAATAATAATAATAATAATAAATGTTTCTTGAGCAGCAAATCAGAATATTAGAATGATTTCTGAAGGATCATGTGACTGGAGTGATAATGCTAAAAATTCAGCTTTGAAATCAGGATTAAATTACATTTTAAAATATATTCAAATAGAAAACAGTTCTTTTAAATAGTAAAAATATTTTAAAATGTTACTGTTTTTGCTGTACCTTAGATCAAATAAATGCAGGCTTGGTGAACAGAAGAGACTTGTTAAAACATTAAAAATCTTACTGTTCAAAAACTTTTGACTGGTAGAGTATATAGCACTGAAAAAGTCTAATAATTTGAGTGAACTGGTTCATTTATATAGTTCTTGTAAATGAACCTGTTCAAAAAATGATTCACTGATTCATTTTAATACCTCTGCATTTTGCAACAAAAAAATGTAGTCAAATTTTGTAGTTTGTCTCTGCTATTGACACAGATTAATTATAAATTTATATAAATAAAGAGTCAAGATATTATACAAATGATTATGTTTCTAATTCTAATTCTGTTTGAATTTGTATAAATCTGTTTAATTTATTGCCGTCACCCATATATTCCTACTGTACTGTATTACCCCAACAAACCAGCAGGGGGTGTGATTCACATGATGCCAATGATTCTTGAATTGACTCCAGGTTTCATACATCTGTGTGTATTAATGTGGTGAAATACGCACTGCCTCTATATTTTATTGGGCCAGTAAAAGAAATAGGACAAGACTGACTGCCGCCAAACTCTTCAATTAGATCATCAGAGAGACATGGACATTCAGAAATCCATTCAGAAAAAGGGCCATGAAACACTAAAACTGTCTTTAAGAGGTGAATTGATTCGTATGTGTTGCACAAGCTGAAAAGACATGTTATTTTTAAACAGAAATTGATTTTTTTCCAGATTTAATAACATCTTAGATATTGGTTTGCAAGAAAAGCAATTTTTTTTTTTTTTTCAAAAAGGACAAATAATTTTCTTGTTCTCCTGTTGTTTCATATCAGTGTGATATTTAATATTTTTCTTTCGTGGAACAACTAAGGAGAATTCTTTAAGACTTTTATGTCATTTACAATAAATAGAAAATTGAGCTTTCAAGCTCTAAACAGGACACAAACGCATCATAAACGTCATCTATATGACTCATGTTCTGTATTGTGAATCATCTGAAGTCACATGATAGCACTGTGTCAGTTATTTACTTACAATTGTTCTCACTCAAATAGCGATGTGATTCAGAATTCAAACTCACCTTTTGAATCAAATCTTTTTCAAAGAATCAGTTGATTCATTATTCAGGCTGATTCAAAGAGTCAAGCTATCAAATGAGTTCACTTGACTAGACTAGAGTACATGGATCAAATCAAACTTTTTCAAGCCGAAAAGCTTCAGATTTTTTTTCAGATTTGTTCCCGTGAATTACATGGGAACAAAAACTCCCCTTTAGTGTTCCACGGAAGAAATAAAGACATACCGGTTTGGAATGACATGAGGATGAGTAAGCAATGACAAAAGTACAGAATCGCAAATGTTTTACAGAGAAATAACATGCACATTAATCATTCACAATATCACCAGGAACACTTATTAGGAAAATAAATAGGGGCATTTTTAATTGCATGTAGATTGTGAGCATACACCATTGTGGGTGTGTGTTTAATTGTTAGAGAATTTGACTGTTTAAACACTCATTTATAAATAATACTGTATTCAATACAAAGATGATGACAGATATACTCACTATTTTGTGGAGTCTGACAGCTGGTACTCTCGGCGTCTGTCGTAGGCCTCTTGAATGCCTGGATCTGACCACAGCATCTTAATGGCATTAATGTAGGGCTGGTCAAATGACGACACCTTCTCAATGTCTACCTCCTTCACCAGCATGGCGTTTGCCTGCAGCCCAGAGCAGATGAACAGTTCAAGACAAAAGCAGTGGAAAAAAAATGTTTTAAATCTACAGCAGTGCAGATGTGCAATATTCCATCTAACCTATTTTAAACATGCTCTGATGCTTCTATAATTATTATGGAGCTTCTATTATGCATGACGTCTTATTAATAGAGAGGCCACATGGAATATATGTACTTTTTTCGTTTGCCACATCATAGCAAAATTATGAATAGTGGAAACTAATTCATGGTTAAAATGATTGGTTAGAAGCAATAGTGTCCAGTTACTGAAGCTAAAATCGAAATCTTTTTAAAGATGTAGATTTGTTTTTTTCTATGAAGCAAATTAGGGAAATGTAGCATTGAATGGGTGCCGTCATAATGAGAGTCCAAACTTCTGATAAAAACATCACAATAATCCACAAGCAATCCACACCACTCCAGTCCATCAATTGTAAAGCAAAAACAGGTGTTTTTATAAGAAACTAATCCATCATTAAGATGTTTTTAACTTCAATCTGTTGCTTCCAGCTAAAATGAGTCCATAATGATGCTTCCTCCAGTGAAAAAGTGTCCCCTGTTGTCCTCTCATTTTAAAATCCACCTACATATTTGTTCAGCTTATAAATGAATCTCAATCTGTTCATGTTTCTCACCTGATTCAGACAAGACAAAAGCAGTATTATGGACAGAGGATTCATATTTTAGCTGCAAGCAAAAGTTGCTTGTCATGGATTTTCTTCCTAGAAACACAGCTTTTTGTTTCACACAGGGTTCGTACAGATACTGTACAATGAAATTCCAGGACTTTCAAGGACTTTTTAAGCACTACTTTTTTGATTTTTCAAGGACTTCAATCTGAGTTCTCACTTATCGAACAATGTCTTCTACTTCAAATTCTAAAAAAAGAGAAATAAATAAATAAAAATATACTAATAGAAATAGCAAAAATAAAGAGAAGCACATGCAAAGTATTACTACTAAAGTATTGCAAAGTATAATACGCTTTTACTATAGTAAAACCATGGTTAATTTTCCTAAGGGATCTGTATTTGTGTGTACTTTCTTTTTCTTTGTTTTGTTTTTATAATTGTACTGCCTTAATGGTTTGATGTTTTCTACTGTTTAAGGAAAAAAAAAAATCTGAAAAAAAGATTTGCGAAATCACTCCAAAGTCCCAATCTGAATCAAACGATGTGAGATCCACACTCCGAAGTTCCGATCTAAAGCAAAAGATTCACGAACCAGCTCGAAGTCCCAATGTAGATCAAATGATTCGCGAACCAGTTCACATCTAAAGCAAATGATTTGCGAACCCGATATGAAGTCCCAATCTGAATCAAAAGATTTGCGATCTGTGCTTCGAAGTTCTGATCTAAATCAAATGATTTGTGATCCACGCTAAGAAGTCCCGATCTGAATAATCTGATTCGTGAATCATCATTTCAGATCAGGAATTCAAATAGCGTATCACGAATCATTTGATTTGAATCATTCAATTTGTAAAATGATTCACAAACCTGTTCCGATCTAAATCAAACGATTCGTGATATGTAGTCCCAATCTGAAACAAATGATTTGCGATACACAATCTAATTGGAGCGCTTTAAAAGTTAAAAAGTGAAATATTTTGCAATGCAATGGTTTAACCGATTAGGAGTGTTGCAAAGCTCTGTTTTACCCACCAATACGTGCTTTTTAAAAACATTACAACCAAAGTCGAAATTCGAAAATGAATGGCTCTTGATCTGTTTTTTGTAAGTGAATCATTTAAAATGAATGATCGAAGCCATGAGTTTGAATCATCTGTCAGTACTACTACTTGTTTAACTCGCTTGTTTTCTGACATTAGCGGAAATAAGCGAAAAAGGTATGATTTTTTGGACATTTTTTGCTTGAAAAGATGTGTACTTATTGACAAAATTAAATACTTAATTTATAGATACACTGTCTTTCAATAATTCAAGCACTTTTCAAGTACCTCTTCAGGAATATTGCTATTTTCAAGGGCTTTCCAGGCCTTAAATTTAAAAAGTCAAATAAAAGTACTTTAAGCACCTCGTACGAACCCTGTTCATAAGACTGGACTAGAGTCCTGTGGATTACTGTGATGCTTTTATCAGCTGTTCGGACTCTCATTCTGACGGCACCCATTCACTGCAGAGGATCCATTGGTCAGCAAGTGATGCAGCAAGTGTGAAACATGACATTTTCATCAGTTCCTCCCTTACAACCATCTGTCTAACTTAAACTATCAACATGAATCATTCTCACCTTGTTCTGCTCATACTTGTAGCCGATTTTCAGGGTCTCAGTGGCGCGGATCATGGCCTGCATGGAGGTGTAGATGTTCTGGTACACCAGCTTTGTGAATCCGCGTTTGTCTTCGTCTGTGTATCCGGCGCCATGGATGATACGCATCTGTTTGATGAACGTACTCTTGCCGCTCTCACCCGTGCCTACAGCAGAGGGAAGGGTCAGAGGTCAAGTTTACGATCAAAATCATCTGTACAGCATCCTTCATTCATGATCATCTGTTCAGATGTGTGGCTTGGTCACAGTGTGGGAGCAAATCAGGACACTTGGAAATGATTTAATTAAACAATAACAAAACTCTGATTCATTCAATTGAGAGAAAAGAGCCATTTCTAATTAATGAGAGCAAATATGTGCCTGTGCGATGTTAGTTGCTGGTCCTTTTTCAGAAAAAAAATGCATGGCTCACTTCAATGCAGGTCTATGGGATTTATTTTACTTGTTTAATTGTAAGCAGCACATGTTGGTTTGTTTTATGCTCTTTTTGGTTACATCAGCATTTCCCAAACAGGGATTCATAAAGGAACTGCATAGGTCTGAACAATTAATCTAAACGAAATAGCTCTCTGAGTTTAATGTGCATTTTGGGAATGCAGTGCGCAATGCAACATTCAATTAAAAACAACCAACATTTTCTGAAATAAATAAATTCAGACGGCACTTTAAGTTAATATTTTACATCTAACAGGTTCTGCTGACAAAAAACTTTGGAAAAACCCCTGGGTTGCATTATTTCAATGCATTTTAATCTAAAAAAAAATCTAAATAATGTTGACTGTCTTTGAAGCCCGGTGTACAGGCTGAACTTCAAAAGGGTTTGTATGATCTGTCACACATGTGGATTCGCCCACACACACGGACGGACACACCAGCCCACCCTCATACTGAAACAGATTAAAGTCAACACAAAATGACACTTACAAAACGAAGCAGGAACTCCTTTAAAATAGCATGAATCACTTAAAAAAGCACTATAACCAGAACATATATGAAGAAAGTAGACAGAGTCAGTTTTAATTTCAAACTGACTGTTCCCATCTACACTCTTAAAAATAATGGTTCTTTACTAGCATGGTTCCATGAAGAACCGTCAACATCCATGGAAACTTTTAATTCCATGAAATGTTCTTCACACTAAGAAAAAAAACTGTAAGAACTGTTCTCTAAAAGGTTTTCTGTGGAATGGCTCTTCTATGATATTGATGTGAGTGTAAAGCGGCATCTCTCAAACTGTAGTCACAGCAGAAGGAGGTGAAACCTTTGCGTAGGTTTTGGTGGGAAAACCACAGACATTTTTTCTAAAGAGCAACACCTCCGGCACCGGAAACCCAAACCTATCGAGAGACACCGACAATATCAAAAGATGCTGTTTTTTGTCAAACTACAAACCTCTCAAACAAGCTGTCCCTTCTCACTTCCCCCGTTTTACACACAATTAAAAGCTCTTTCTCCTTCTCTCTCTCGTTACATAACACTCCTGTTTTGCTTCTCGCTTCAGCCGAGTGAGGATTTCAAAGGAAGGCCGCTTTTTCAGAATGAGAGGAGTCCTTCATCCACTCTGTGACTGCAGGAAGTGAACCGATGGGTGAAGGGGCACGAGCATATCTGTACAAATAAAGCCGAATCCTACTCGGTTTTTGAAAAAAAGTTGAGGCTCTGAGGAATGTAAATGCGGTGCTGCCTTAAAAGCTGCTTTGAGCGATTTCAATGCTACCTGCAGCACAAAATTTACCAGATTTTTCTGTCACTTCTATTTTCCACCAGATAAAGACAAGTTCCACAACTAAAAGATTTTCTAAATATTTTCCCCATTCGCAACTTTTGAATGACTAAACTCCCTATAAACAAGTATGAAATATTCAGTTAGCATTTTTCCACACCCATTTGCTTTTTACACTGCACAAATGTTATATTTTGCTTCTTAAAAGACATTACTGGTCATGTGCAAAGTGGTTTATAATATTCTTCTTCATAACCACTTAATGGAGCACTTCATCTTATAAAAGAGCAATAAAACGGTGCAGGGTCAACCTATTACAAGCTGATATTTTCTTGGTCTGATATTTGTTGCTTTTTAGTCGGAAAAAAAAGAGACTTTATATGAATTAGGGATGTTACCACATTCCAAATTTAAAATATATATTTAGAAAACCCCTGGAAGTTTAATGACATTGGGAAAAAGGTTTGTAACATCCAATTATACTATAAAACAGCCATCCCCAATTTATTATTAATAAATAATTATATATAGAATTTAATTAAATATTTAAATAAATAAATACATATATTTATTATATATACTTTTTTAAAATAAATTAAATTTAATTAAATTTTTTTAAATAACTGGTGCCATTAAATGGCACAATGGCAATTATACTTACACTATATGTCTAAAATGTAAAATCTTTTTGTCTAAGATTTAAAATTTTAAAATGAATCTGCTCTTCACAATCATACAGATCAAATTCAACTGCTCTCTGCAAATATTATAAGTGCCAAATACAAAACTATAGAAATAAGGCTTATTGATCTTTTAGGAGAAGCAAAAAGAGCTTTATTTTTCTCTTTTCTCTCAGTGGAATCACGCTAATGGAGATCAGCATTAAACACGCTTATTGTGTAGCAGGTCCAAAATGGAAACACATTAAGACGTGATGCATTCGACAACTGAAGTGGCAACACCCGAGGTTCAACCAAGAGAGAAGATAAAAATGTACACTGCTTTTCCAAAGCAAACCGAAGAGTTCAACCCGAGCTGGTTTTTAATGGGTCAGTGCTGATTATGTTATGACAGGGCTGGATCCCTGGAGAGTCAATGTGCTTCATATCAAACAGGTCAAACTGCGTTTGCTTCCCATGCTAAACAGATGCAAATCCAACTGCATCAAATTACAGTATCCGTGCATCGATCAAAACTCATGTGCAGCCTGCGAAACATGCGTCAGGTTTAATTGTTTTATCTTCTAGCCGAGCAACAAGCCACAATGTTTCTAATTGCATCTTTGCACAAAAGCAGAAAAGATGGTTTTGTTGCTCTCACGACCAGGAAATGTCCTGATCGCCCAAAGCATGTGAAAAGGGGACTTTCCCGATCACAAAAAACCTCTTATCCAAATATAGGGATGCATTAATGCCAAGAGACTCCTGGCTTATTATAGGATGTCCATCAAAACAAACCCCAAAGCCTATCTTGGGAAGAGATAGATGAGATTGGGCTCTAATGACCCATGATTCATTTCAGGTAACATAGAATTTTCTAGAAATGTCTTATCTGTTGTAGCTCTCGAAAGTATCTAATGGGTGACTCATTCTCATCTTTGGACGTCTCAGAGCTGTCCAAAACCAAAAAGACAGAAAAATAAATCCAAATGTATTTCTCCATAACAGTACTGAAATTACATTGATGCTTTTGCTGAAGTCTTTTGATTCTAAGATGTTTACCCTTTGAAAAAAAGACCACAGTAATCTCAGATGTGTCTCCTCTAGAGTTTCGGAAGATATCTCAACAGCTGTGCTCAGATCTGCCAAAATACAAAAGTCTGAGGTCTCAATAGGAACTTTAGCATTTCTCATCAAAAGCTGCTATCTACATTATTACAAATCAATAATTGTACCATTCAGTTACATTCCATTACTGAGATCTCCATTAAATCTCAAGAGAAATTCATATTCAAAACAGTGAGAGGCCATTCCTCACTCTGTACACACCTTTAACCCAAACAGACTCAGGTTCACAATACTTTCAATGAAGTAGGAAATCTTAAAAAAAGCTAAACATCCGGCATTGTTGCACAAACTCTTCTATACCTTTATGAACAATGACTATAAAGAATGAAAGTTTGATAACAAATATTTGCAGTGCTTTAAATGAAAAACAATCTGCATTCAAGGTTCAAAGTGCCAGTCATTTGGTTGCTATAGTAACAATTCCTCCCCTTTGTTTGTTTTAGTGCATTCAGTTTCCGTCACAGAAATACTACACGCATCAGCATCTCTCAACGCTGGATCTCTCGTGAATGAGTAGTTACAGCAGGAAGAGTCTAAAAAACACTTGCTGCAGTATAATGTGAACTTTGGCCCATCACATTTTACTATTTTAGTCAGCCAGTTGACTACCTGTCAGTTCGGTCAGTCTATCTAAGACACAATCTGTCAGCTGCTAGATTTTCGGAAACAAAATAATTACTAGTTCTGACTGAAAACCTGTGTTTCCATGTCATTTTTTTTTATAGCATGAATAAAACTAGTAGACACCATATTTAATTTGACAGAAAAAAACAAGGTTCTGAGGAATAGAAGTATTGACTGTTTAATATGTTTTACTGTTTTTACACTGAAAATACATATTTTTGAATCTAAAACAAGCACTTGTTGTCCTGGATTTTTGGAATTTGATCTGAATTTGAATTGAATTGGCAAACAGAATTCAGAATTTCTATATAAATATGTAAGAAAGCAGATGAACTGCACTGTAAATGATCTGAAGCAACACACTTTATTTTATTAAGGTTTTTTAAGTAGAAAACCAAAGTTTGTAATAGATAGATAGATAGAGATAGATAGATAGATAGATAGAGAGAGAGAGAGAGAGAGAGAGAGAGAGAGACCAATGGATAGAAGGATGGATAGAATAGACAGACAATGATAGAACGATAGATATATAGATAAATAGACAGAACGATAGAATGATAGATAGAACGATAGATAGAATCACAGATAGATAGAGGATTGAAAGATTGATGATAGAGCAATAGACAGAACAATAAAATGATAGAACGATAGATAGAATGATGGATGGAAAAATAGAAATAATGAAACGATAGGCGATAGGACAACAGATACGATTAAATGACAGAACGATAGATGATACAATGAACAACGGATGGATAGACAGAACGACAGATATACAGACAGAACGATAGATAGACAGAACAACAGATAGCAGAACAATAGACAGAATGATAGACAGACAGATAGATAGATACATAGAAAGAACGACAGATAGATAAAACAACGGATGGATGGACAATGATATAGAGCGACAGAACAATACATAGAATGATAGACAGAACAGACATACAGACAGACAGATAGATAGATAGATAGACTATAGAACGACAGACAGACAGATAGACAGATAGATAGATAGATAAATAGATATTTAGATAGATAGATGATAGAATGGTAGATAGACAGACAGATAGATAGATAGTTAGAATGACAGATAGAATGATAGAACGACAGATAGAACGACAGACAGATAAACAAAGCGATGGATGGATGAACAGAATGATATAGCCACGATAGAACAATACATAGAATGATAGACAGAACAGACATACAGATAGATAGACTATAGAACGATAGATAGATAGAACAATGGATGGATGGGTGGATAGACAGAAGGATAGATAGAACGATTCAATGATAGAATGATAAATAGAACAATAAATCGATAGATCAATGGATGGAAGAATGGATGGATAGAACAACAGAACAGTGGATGGATGGAATGATAGACAGAATAATAGAATGACAGATAGATAGAGTGATAGATATACAGACAGAATGATGATGTCTGATCTATCTAGAATGATAGAACAATAGATGCATAGATGTATAGATAGAACAATAGATAGATGTTTGATCGGTGGCTTCTTGTTGCAAATAATCGTTGACTGAAAGCGTGGCGATTTTAGTCGCGACCTCAGGCCAGTGTGACACTGAACGGCCTGTACTTCTGTCCCTCACAGCGCTGTTTTCGTTCACATCAAATTAAATATGGCGTTTCTTCCGACTGAGCTCTAAACACACTCATTCATTCATGAAGCGAGCGGATCCTCCTCCAAACCCTTCCCAGACGAGCCGAGGAAAAGAAATAGAATAATTTAAAACGTCTGATTTATTTCTCGTGACCCTGTCACAAGATTACAACACCCCCCAACATACACTCCACCCTTCCAGCAGCCGGCCGCTGTTATCTCCGTCCTCTCGCTCGCTCTCTCATTCTGCTTTGTGTACGAGGACAGACAGCCGCTCCTCTTAAATCAGTCGTTTAGCTCCTCTGAACAGCCGGCCCTCCTCCTCGGCCAGCATTAGGCATATTCATAACTCAAATGTTTCTCTATGCTATTTTTTGAAACGACCTAGAAATAAGGGGGCAGCTATTATAGTCTCCAGTCGGTACGGTGCAGGCCTGCGGTCACGCTTCGGCTTTAGTTCCCTTACGAAACCAAACACAGCACCCGTCGACTGGACGACCGGCTCTGTCGGAGAAGAACTAGGGAGGGAAAGATTATGTTTGTACTTTTTATGCGGGAAAGAAAAGTACAGAGCAAAAACATATCAATGGAAGTCAACTTATCAGTTGACTTATCAATTTTGTAAATTTACACTTACACAGCACCATAAAAGGAGTTCATTCTAGTACATTTGAGTTCAACAATGCTCGTCCTCTTTAACAATCGCCATTTCGGAGTCAAATTAATCTGGGCTGAACAGCACCCCAAAACCACTTGCCAATTCTCAGGCCCAATAATTACTCCAAGAACATTGGAAATAGGAGAGCAGTTTGAGATGTAGGATATGGCGGCACCTCAGGCTACAGCCCAGCACGAGTGGCCCGCATAACACCAGAGACGCTGGCAGCAGTTGAGCGCGCGAGCCAGAAAAGTCACTCTAATCTAGGCTACAACTGTCCCTCAAGTCCTGCAGGAGTCTCATTCAGAGACCGGCCTGAAACCGTGTGGCTATGTGTGGGGGGGGAAAGGAGGCCAACACGCGCACGGCGAGCACCACGTGGGCGGACGGAGCCGAGAAACTGTGTTGTTGCCATAGCGACAGGCCAAACCCCCTCCCCCCGCCACAAAGCAGCACGTCAATCCCTGAGCGTACGTATAAAACAACAGCACTTGTATCTTATCGCCTCACCGCAGTCAAGCGAGGAGATGATGCTGGGAAGAGGAGGAGAGATAGAAACAGAGAGATTTGGTCAAAAAACACTCCAAAACCGGGGTCAAACGGCAAACGTGGCTCCGCTTTAATAAAGCATTTCCTGCTTTGAGCAGCATGAGCACACAACAAGCTGCACCCACTTCCACTGCGCTCCCTCCTCCGTATGTTACACTGACCCTACGGTCAGTGCAGGTTTGAATCACTGCAGACGCCCAGACCGTGAGGGGGAAGTGACACGGCTGCTCCTGGAAAGCATGCAAATCTAGCCAGTAGGCCATTTGCAGCGCGTCGTAACCGCAGCGAGCTGTTTGAGGTGAGCGTATCAGATAAACAGCAGCCACAAAATTTGCATGAGTAGTAGAGATTACCTACTGAGGTTTACATGATTCAAAAAGGAAGTGCTTGGTTATTTTATTTGGCTACGTGAACTCAAACAGCAACAGTTGCACTGAACTTTCTCTGAAAGGTCACAGAGTCTCACAGCTTGACTCACGAACGTGGATTAAAATGGGCTGCAGTGGATCTTATTCTGCTCAATGTCACATGACCGAAACGGTTCAGCCAATAAAATGCTTTGAATGCATCTTTTAAACAAAAAAAAATCCCATCTATTAAAACTCCAGAAATAAGGGATGCTGATTTGTTACTAATATCAAGTTATTCAGGAGGATAAAACACAGCATGATAATAATAGTAATTGAAGAGTTCAGATGCAAAAGCCTTTTTTAAAAAATGCATTTTTATAAGGCTCTGATGTATAGGTTTCTATGTAAGTACCGGTACTTCTGATTGGGCTGAGGCTGGGATTTTAGTGAGTTTGTGAAGTAAAAGTATCTGATGGATGTATAATATGTGTCGAGAGCATTCACTCAGTATCATTATCTCATTTTTGATTGAGATGGCTTTTAGGGGGTTTTGCGTCTGAACTCTTCAATTATTAATATAGGCCAATGTGACACTGAAGACAGGAGTAATGATGCTGAAAATTCAGCTTTGCAGCACAGGAATAAATTACATGTATGAATATATTCAAATAGCTAACCATTATTTTAAATTGTAATAATATTTCACTATTTTTTACAGTATTTTTGATTAAATAAATGCAACAACGGTAAGCCTAAGAGACATTTTAAAAGGCATAAAAATATTTTTCAAGCACATTAATTCTATTCAATAATAAATAGAATTAATGTGCATGCATCAGGGATTAAAATTCATTTGCACCACCTGAACCATGTTAAACAATATGTTACAGTTTTACCTACTTTTTGTTGTTGCAGATTTAGGCCCGGTTTCATAGACAGGGCTTAGCCTAAACCAGTATTAGGCCATAGTTCAATTAAGACATTTAAGTAATTTTTATAAACATGCCTTAGAAAAAACATTACTGGTGTGTATCTTGAGACAAAACAAAGGCACTGACATGTTTTAAGATCAGTCAGTGCAAGTTTCTTTAGTTGAAACAGCTCAGACTTACATTTTAGTGTAGGACTAGGCTTAAACCTTGTCTGTGAAACCAGGGGTTAAAGTTTAAAGAGTAAAAGCACTACCCATATACTTTAGTTCATTCTAATGCTACAATTACCTTACAGCTGGTTTCAACGACTACTTTTTTGGTTGCAAAAACTACTTTTAAGGTGTGGTATAATCGCTAAATAAAGGCACAATGTAACAGACGTGCTATAATACTGAAAGTAGAAACTACACTATTTCTGATACTTGATTATGTACTTCAAACTGAAGTGAACACAAGAAAACAACTAATGAGCACAATGATCTCTAGAGTCACATGACCGCTGTCAACCTCCATAACAAACAAAAACGAAGACGAGCAAAACATATAAACAAATAATTTCTGAAGAAAATGTTAGTGGCGCTTGATCGCACAAAAGCCGCTACCCACAAGCTGTTTTGAGGGGTTTTCAGCATATGGCTGAAAATTAAAAAACAAACAAAATGTGAAAGTCAAATTATTTAATAATTTATGCAGAAATATCATCCGTATTTTATTTCTGAACAGAATGCAACCATAATATGAGCATGATTTCATAGACACACCCATCCTAACAACATAATGCATAGCCATAATTCTACATTGTGTGGCTTTTTACAATCCCATAAATCAACAGAATTTGCAATAGAACTTTCTAAAACAAAAAGCTCTCAAGAGGCCAAACTGTGTTGGTGAAACTCTAAAAAACTGGTGTAATCACCATTTAAGCACAGCTGCTCTTATGTCAGGCAGACATACAGTCCACAAAAACGTCTCAGCTGCTTTTTAGAAGGTTATTAATGGAACCAAAGACTCTGGCCTTAAAAAAGTTCTCATTTTGGAGCCGTCTGTCATCTCTCAAAAGTATGCGGTTCTTCACACTAGTCGCCTTATGATTCCTAGTTAAAGCTGCTGTCTGGATGGAATGTAATGTTAATGAATGGCTACTTGTAGACTGGTAAGCGTCGCCTCCCGTTCCTTCTGTGTTCTTTATGAGTGACGGAGGGAAACGCTGAAAACCAGGGACACTCCATGCCTCAGTGCTACTACAGGAAAACAGGAAATGCTGCAGGGACAGAGCCAATAACAATTAAAGAAGTCTTTCCCTTCTATAAAGAAGAAGAAGAGTAACCGCCAAATAAACAAAACACTGAATCAACACTTCTTTCTTCAAGACAACAATGTGAAAGCACTGTCAACAACTTGTTGTTGATGTGTTTAAAAAAAATGAATGCCTGTCTGCACTAGTTAAAACTGTGTTCTGGTGCTGGTCTAGCTGATGGATCAGCAAAACTAAGATGTTTGGCTTACCTTAAATATCTAAACATTCTTAAAACATAATTTACTTGAGAATCATAATTCCATAAATCTTATTTTCAGAGGATTCTGACATAATTTAGTCATCTGTGTGCGCAAAACATGAAAAACATAAAAAAAAAAAAAATCCAATGAGGTAAGAAAAAATAAGGGAAATAAGGAAAAACAAGTTTATTTTTCCAACCCCACTGGCAAATAGTTTCTGCGTTTTGGTTGTTTTGCTTCTTAAGTAAATGAATCTGGTTTAAAATGTCATATTTACTGGAAAACAAGACAAAAACACTGAAGAAAGTGTCTTTTCCATGCACCAGCATTCAATGCTGAAATCAGCGTCCAAACACAACATACGCTGGTAACCAGCAGGATTTTGCAAAATTCAGAATCGCAGATTTGGCTCCTTACAGTTACACATGTAATGCAATCTCAGAAAATGAGGTGTTCTTCAACTATGGAACACAAAAGCGAATTTATTAAATGTGACTATGGATCACAAAACCAGTCAGTCAAGTAGCACGGGTATCTTTGTAGCAATACCCAAAAATACACTGTATGGGTCAAAATTATTGATTTTTCTTTTAAGCCAAAATCATTAAGATATTAAGTTAAGGTCATGTTCCATGAAGATGTTTTGTAAATTTCCTACCATAAATATATCAAAACGTAATTTTTGATTAGTTGTATGCATTGCTAAGAACTTTATTTGGACAACTTTAAAGGTGATTTTCTCAATATTTTGAAATTTTTTATTTTTTTTATTTTTTTGCACCCTCAGATTCCAGCTATTCAAATAGTTGTATCTTGGCCAAATATTGTCCTATTCTAACAAACCATACATCAGTGGAAAGCTTATTTATTCAACTTTCAGACTCTTATGACTGGTTTTGTTGTCCATGGTCACAAATTTGATGAAACACCATGCAAATATAAAATATATATTTTTATAGATGAGACTTCAAACATCCATCCATCAAATGCCTGAGGCATTTTAAACTTTTTATCAACACTTACAAAGTTTTACCAAGCCAACATTCTAACTTTGTATTGGCAAATTTAATTACAAACTAAAAAGCAGTTACATAATTTCTTTGAAATTCAAATCCTTGTAATTCTACATACACTCAAATTCAAATAACAATTCTGATTTCTGTTTCCGACCTCAATTCAAAAATCAAATTCAGAAACTGAACTCAAAAAGCCATTCTCAATTCAATTCTGAATGAAGCACAACTCTGGTAACCAGATGGTTGATCGGCCTTGCCATCAAACCTGTAGATGAACAACAAGCATCCAAGCATCCTTCAAATTACTCCAGCAATGATTCAATGATTATCAATGAAGCAAATCCTGCCAAGTTCTGCATCTCTGCATTATACCAAAATGATTGGGATGTTAGCGCGTTTACACTCGGTCGAGCATAATGAAACTTGCAACCAGCAAGATGCCAAAGAGATTGCCTGTATTTCACATCAACTTGCTAAAAGCTCCCGTTCTCTCATCTGCTCCTTCCCTTTAGTGGGCTTGCATTTCTTTGGCCTACTTTGCTAGGAAATTGATCCATTAAATGTGTCAAGGATAAGAAAAGGAAAAGCATGTATGCATGCAACATGGCTGACAGGAAAGGCCAGTCAAGGTTCGAGGTGTATAATTAGATACATGGTCACCATGCACAGTCATATTGTTTGGCCACCCAAATTCTATCTGTATCATAAAATGGCTGAGCTTAGGCAGAAAAAAAATGAGGAAAAGAAAGGGAGCAATAAAGAACGACATGCGTGTGCCATCCATCCCTGCAGGTCTCTGTGGCGTTGCTGGAGAATGGCACCTGTTCTATAAATACCGCCACAGGGGGAGCAGCGGACGAACTCAGGTCACTCAACCACCTTGAAGAATTTCATCAAGGATAACCGAGAATACGTCTATAAATACACGCGTGTCAAAGGGGGACTCTTTACATAGAAATCTCACTGTAAGGCAGGTTTTGGATGAAAATATTCACAAATTTCTGACAGCATCATGAAGGCAAGATACCATGGCCTGCGTCGCTGCGCTCTCCTCCGAGACCACCTGGCCCCGTTTGGCTCTGGACACCGTGTGTGGCAGCATATGCATTCAGACAACAGCGCTCTCTACAGGCTGGTTAGGATGTGGGGCGGCTTATGTAAGAGTAACAGCAGGGACTCACGGCCAATTAAAATCCAGCCTCATTAAAGAGTAGATCACCCACCGTTAGAGACACTTCAGGATTCCACTTGCCCGCTGTCATGCAAAATTCTGCTACAGGCCTTGAAGGACCGATAAGTGAGTGAATGGAGGCACGATGAATATTAACAAAATAGGGTAAATCTTTTGAGGGTGCATTTGAGAAAATGTATCTGTATATATGTGGACCAAAAATAAATTCTGTCCACAACTACAGTTAGTCCATATGATAATACAAGTGTTGAAATAATTATGCTAGGCGAGGAATTGCTGAAATTGTTCGACAAAGCATATGTCAACTGAAGTTCCCTTTTCCTGATGTCAAACAAACAGAACACTTCCTAACACTTATAAACATGTCATTAAACCTACAACAGCTGACCACAACAAAACAAAAAACCGTTTGTCAGATTCAAGCATGGTCAGTATTTATAAACAACCATTACAAACTGTGTTCATGATGTCACTGTTATCCAAAAATGTTTGCATTTTAAGTCTTCATCTTCAAAAACCTTATTTCCAGTGTTTACACTGTGCACAAAGAGTACTTCTGTCAGGACCACTATCGTCAAAATGATAGACACTTAGCATACAGTTTGTCTTGGCGGTATGGTTCTGTTCTGGGCAAAATCTCCCTGCTCATCCATGCTGTCATGAATGAGTAGGGAGAGCAGCAATAATAACTCACCAGGGTAAACAGAACAGAACAAAGCAGATATCATTAATGTACTTAATGATAGTTAAGTGTAAGACATTATTCAGATAAAAGGTCTGATTCAATGAGGAATATCAGAAGCCAAGTCCTGACTGTGGCAAAAGGAGGAGTTGGGGAAGGAGGAGGGTGTTTTGCTCCTGAGCAAGGGAAAAAACTGCCGATTAATACTGAATAGGGCTTATATAGGAATGCCGCGCTAGGTGTCGTATTCCTATAGGTATATGTGATTAGCTGAGAGTCGGCTGATGCGAACTTGACTCACGTGACCTGCCAGAACTAACGCTATACGCTTAATTTTGTAGATTCCAATGGACCTTTCTCACTTTTCCGGGTTTCTCAGCAGTGGAAGTCGTCATAGCTGGGTAAAATCTGAGAGCAGTGAATGGGAGAGCACCACAAATAATTTTTTTGCATTCCCATTTACTCAAATAGCAAAAGAAAAACAATACAATAGTGTTTACATGACTTTCCAAAAAGGGGAGAAAAAAAATATAGAGAAACTGATATCAGCATTTAGAAGAGAGAAAGATGTCCCTCCCATAGACGCTGCATTAGAAACACCCTCGTATTAGCGTTAACAGTTTTCTTGTAACTTGATACAAAGTTTACATAATATAAAGTATAGTGTTACAAATGTACATACATTCTCATAAAAAAAAAAATCAAAATATAAAAACTTTCAAGGATTTATGATGCTGATGACCGTTGAAACGCGTAATCACAGTCTTGTGAAAATGGTCCATTAAATTCCAGAATTTGGAACTGAATTTAAATGTGAATTTAAACAAGTCTAATGCCAGTGAGGTGCATAAACACCTAATATAGTATGGTAGTTCACTTAGAAATGGAAATTCTGTCATTGTTTACTCACCAAACAATACTGAACCCATTAATTTTCAATCCATAAAAATAAAAACGTCATAGTAAATGATTTTTGGACTAACTGTCCCTTTAATTTTTTAAAATGCCTGTTGAATCTTTTTGAATTCTATAAATTCCACGCCCTGTCATTTGAAATGACCCTTCGCAAAAACCCGCCCTCCTTAGTTACTGTTGCTATGTCCGACAAACAATGCCACCATCACACAACACATCAAGTTCTCAAGCAGTGAAAGATAAATACAGAGCAGGCTACTTCTGGTATGAAACAAGGTCTCCGATTTAAAATGTATTTTTTTTTAAGAAATTCGAACAATAAATACTGTTTTGTGGCTCTTTAGTGTTCAAGTGTTGTGACAGATCACTGTATTTATTAGATCAATCGACAGATGAACCGATCGTCTTCTTTACTTAAAGCACAAAAAAACAAAAACAAAAAAAAACATGAAAGAACATCACGTGTTTTATTTAAACCGTAGAAAGATGTCAATATGCACCATTTTCAAGTTTAAGTCCACTTAAGTTAATCTACTCTCCTGTCTCAATTGGTTTGTTGGACAGAATGGCAGATTCAGTGTTACAATTGGTCAATGAAGGTCAATCAACTTGTCAATCAAGCCGTTTGCAAAGGGTCAATTCTGTCATTGTTTACTCACCAAACAACAACGAACCCATTAATTTTCAATCCATAAAAATAAAAACGCCATACAGATTTGGAAAAACAATGAGCATGAGTAAATGAGTTTTGTTCGAACTATCCCTTTCATTTTCTAAAATGCCTGTTAAATCTCTTGGAATTCTTTAAATTCCACTTCCTGTCCTTTTTAATTTAACATCCAGCTTGTTGTGGTCATTTCAACTCAAATTCCCACTAATGAACTAAAAGGAAGTGAGTTGCTCAATTCTGAAATTTGCACAACTCAGCTGGACGCAGGGCCAAAATGCAAAGAAAACTCTTGAAATATTGTATTCACATGGGCTGTGAGAGTCAAACTGATTAAATCAGCTGATTAAAACATCGTAATGCCACAATGCATTTAGCTGCAGCATAAATGTGAATCTTGGAGATTTTTATTGAATATCCTAGTTCCTGTTAGTGATAAGGTGAAAAATCATCTCAATGACTGGCAGTAACAACCAGCAGAGATCCACCGCTCTCTCTAGGCAGAGAAAGCAGCCGGTTCTGTGAAAAACTCAGTCTATCAGCTCCCCTAACATGGACAGGAGTGACAGGAAGCAACCCTCCAGCTCTAGACTGGCCTGTCACAGCGGCTTGTCACAGAGGCACAGTCATGACTGCATTGCCTTATTTGATCATGACGGATGTCAGAGCACGTTCATATATCCATTATGCCCTGCGACGGTGGGTCGCAATCAAACAAAAAGCCCTGCGCAGACACCTGATGCGCACGCCGGCCAAGAGTTTCGTCACCTGCTAGGTGGAAGTCCAAAGTGCAAATCCTCTTGTTTGCACTGGCCATGGAAACCACCGTAAAGCCTTGCTTGGGAGGGAGTGGAAAAAGGGACAGGCGGCTGATCGGAGAACAGCTCAAGTGTTGCTCTGAAAACAAAGTAGGGTTTAGTTAAAGGCTCGCTTATGAAAAAAACAGGACAGATGCGTCCCAACTGAAAGTGAAAGTGTGTAGAAGCCAAGGCCCTCACTGAAACACGATGTGGCCGTCAGAAGCAGAGTTTAATCTTCCGTAGGGCAGCCAGGAACACTGCACTCCAAAACAACTGCTGCCAATGCTAACACGCTCTCAACAATGCAAACTCGCACCAAATCACCAAGCCATTTTTGGTGCACAAAAAGCAGAAATCAAATCGGCTGGTTTTGTGCACATTCATGGCCAACCTAGCATTAAAGCAAAAGTTTCAGTGCAAAGACATGGTGAAACTAGACATTGTGCTCCACTCACATGCATGTAAATAAAGGAGAATGAAAATTTCACATTCTGCTGCAGACTGAAGTTTAAACTCTGACCTGTGAAACTATGACAATAAGACTTGTGACCAAGAGGACCTAAATGTCACAGATTGACCTCTTGGCTGCTTTAGTTTACTTCATTTAACCAAGAAATTACAAGTAGGACTATAGAGGTACTTCTACACAAAAGTAAAACACAAGAAAAAAAAAAAAAGAAATGAGATACTATATAAATGACCAAAAATATCTAAAACATACATACATAACCAAATTTCACTGTAAATGATGCAAATCATCATTACAACAAGGTTTCCCATTTTGAAAAGATTACTTGGTTATTCATTTTTGTTCATTGAAATAAAATTAGATGCATAACTTATTTATTAAAATGTAAACAAAAATTACAAATGTTGCCTTTACTAAGAGGATTAAAGTTTCATTTCTAAATCTAAAACAGAAGTAAAAATAAAGCAAAAATAGAAACATTTAAAAACACAAAAACATATGTATCAAATACTAAAATGACACTATTGAACTGTCGCTTGCTTGATTGGGGATTGATGTTTAAAACGGCTGCAGCGGTCATTCAACTCATCCTTATAAATCTTCAAGGTTGAAGCCAGAATAGTGCTAGTACGTCACTAGAGACCCTTATACAACAGCTCACCTCAAACCATTGAGAAAAATAAGCAGCACAGTGCAAGAACCTCTGCACGAGTCACTAAAATCACCATTCCAAAAGAGAATACTTAATTCTGAGAAACAAATTCTAGCTTTAATCTGTTTTGACCAAGTACAGACAGCGAGCGCCAAGGCCCAGTGCGCCCAGCCCTTCCATAGCCTGATAAGGGCTTCAGGGCAGGCCAGGGGCAACGCAGACCGCATGGACAGCGGGAAAGGGTGGAGCGGCCAGCTCAGTGAAGCGAGCGACAAAATGAATGGCACTGGCAGGAAGTCATGGCCCTGTCAAACTAAGCCATCGAGAAGCTGGATAAAACAAACACTTTACCGTTTCAAACCCCCGAGCCAAGGTCAAATGGGTAAAGAAGCGGATTAGGACGAGTTGACTAGAATGACTTCTGAACGGAATTTGAACTGGGCCATGTCCATATGATAGCAATATAATGTACAGTCCATTAAATCCATTACAACATGCTTGTCAATTTATGTAAAAGTTGCATGGGTAAAAGCAACTCTGTGATTCATAAAACACGCTGTTAACATTAACAGTATAATTATATCATCAGGAGAACATCTCCATAATTGGGAGCATGCAAGAGATTACAACTTTGTGAAGATCTCATACTTGGATCCCATAAGATGGCAGCAAGGTGCAGCATATATTTTGAATGCTGAATGGGAATTTTTTAAATGAGCAATCATGCTTAAGTGAAATGGTTGCACTAAGTAGTGCATGCATAGATGTTTTGTTGCTACCAAACTTTTTAACATGTAGAGCCAAAGACTTCTGAGAAGATCTGAGGATCTAGACGATCTCTTCATACACAAAATACAAACTATACAGATTCAAGTGGCATATTTTAATACTTAGAATTTCTCATTAAGTTCTAGAGCACGGCATCATAGCCAGTTTCCTATATTTTCCCAGAGCTAACTAACGTGTACAGTCTGTTACATCTCCAGAAGCAGGCCTAAGCTCTTGTACTACTGTTAAGGTTGCCTAAAGGCTAAAGACACAAGACTCCTTTGTTTTCAGAGGTCATTCAGAAAATGAGTTTTCTCTGTGCAATTGAAATGACTTAATATCTAACATTTATGAATGACATAACATATCCAGATTTCAGTTCAAAAGGTCACAGCTACATAAAAACCCTCTGAGCTTTCAAACAATACACAGCGCATTACTTGAGCGCTAAGCTTAGACAGCAGGAAATTCATAAACTTTAAAATAACAATGCATTTTTTTTTGCAATGACATTAAACAGTCACCTCAAATGAGGAAATTGGCAAATAAAATGTTTGTTCTCTTAAATTAAACCAACACATCTAGTATGTTTGCTTTTTCATTTGCAACCAATTGAAAATAGGACACCGTCCCAGCATGTTAAAGTGTGCAATCGAAAATAGGACAAATTCTACATTTTACTGAATTCAACAGTGAATCTGCATTACCTGTAGCCCAGGCAAACTGTAAAGCAACAAAAAGATGACCCTACTAAAACAGGCACTGGAGTTACAAGCTTGAATCAGATTCAAAACTAATAGATGATAAAAATGACTTCAGAAGGTTTCTAAGAGAATTTCAGAAAGTGCCCAAACAGTAGATCTTTTACATTTACAAATTTTGCAGAAACTTTTATACAAAGCAACTTGCATGGCGTTTTATCAGTTCATGCATTCTCTGGAAATCGAACACGTGACCTTGGTGCCATGCTCTACTGCTTGACTACAGGTAGACTGTAGTCTAAATTTGATTCCAAGGGAATGCATGAACTAGGAAAAATGTTTAAATCTTAAATGCATAAGCCAATGCATTAATGTAAAGACATTTTTTTGTCACAAAAACCTTTCAAAGCACAGCTACCAGCTGGATTTTATATGCTCTGGCAAATGTGAAATAATTAGGACTGGGCCATATAGCAACAAAAAAAATTATCTCAGACTTTTGCCAATATTCATGCATTTGTTGTTGTTATTGTTTTTTTTTTTTTTTCAATCAGAGAAACCATAATTTTGCCCAAAGCACCACTATTGCCAGTTAAATGCACAATATGTAATACAAGACATTAAATACAGTAAAAATCCTGTATAAAGCCATGTTTTGCACATCGATATTCACAACACATAGGCACCATTATTTCCATCAAACATTTTTTGCAAAAAAATAAAAAATAAAAAATTCAACAAGAATATTGCCACATAGAGACAATGCTCTCTTACATCCAAGCTGTAAATCAAGGATTGCACAATGTATGCAATTGCACATACATTGTGAGTATCTGAAATATCGCCCAGCCCTACTAATAACCACAATTTGTCAAAGCTTAACTATCTAGACTAAGCTGTTTGCAGAGAGTGAGATGCTGGTTAACACAAAGCAGCTATGGTATCAGCAATAGAGCAAATATGTGTTTGCAAAGCCTATTAAGGTCTTGGCTAATCCAGACTAGCTAAGACTTATCCAGAGTAAGGCTGACAGTTTTAACTTATTTAGGATGGGCCATTAATAGGATGACTGAGCACCAACAAGCTGCTTTTTTTATACTTCCTTTGGTGGCACAGGGATAGCGAAAGAGAACTTTTACTTTTTAATTCTCTCAAAGCGGTAAAGGTCAATCTCATGTATTTTTACAGAGGTCACAGAGCCACATAGGAGCCACTGTGTCCTCAGAATCATTCACTGTTACAGAACTGCTCCTGTTCCTAACCGGAGGTTGCGATGACAAACTTGGGTGGTGAACTCTTTAAATGAAAGGTGAAATTATCTTGCATACATTTAAAAAAAAAAAAAAAAAAAAAAAAAAAGTTGATTGAGCTTTCATTACACTCCACCCCCTGGTTAGCTTCACAGAACCTCCCAGAAATCTCTTGGAAATTTCTAGTAACATTTTCAGCAAAACATGCTCATGAACGACACATTAACATCCAAAACTGCAGAAACTGAACAAATGCTTATCAGTCAGCTAAAGTCTTGTTTGATATTGATAGAAGACTTATCTTTGGTTTAATAAAACACATCTACATCAAACACATGCAACCTCGTTGGGAATCCTGTAGACCTTTCATATCAGAAAAAAAAGCATATTCTACTGAAAAGAAATCATATTGTTCATGGAAATCTCAAGTTCATTCCAACGGGATGTTCTGTAAAGCTTCTCCAATTTGGCAACCGTAACCAAGGTGGGCGGAGTTGAGCGAGGGTCAATTGGAGCACATGATTTCACCAAAACTCACGCTTCTGTCCACCTCTCCCTATCTGACTTTGTCATCAGCTCACTATTTCATCCTACCGTATGATCCATTTTAATACGAGCAGCTCATTTTGTGGTTTCAAGCGGAAAAACAGTCCTGACTAATAGGAAATGAATGAAGGCTGTCCGTGTCAGATATCACTGCTTACCAGCTCACTGAGTCATAGACAGAACAGCAACCAAACTTCACAGCTTGATAAAGCATCCAATTCTCCTTCCTTGGGAGTAACCAGAGTCCAGTGTGCAGAGCACTCACGCCCTCATAAGGCAATAACTGTCCACCATTTTGAGATAATTCAACGCAGGAATAAATGCTAAAAGTGCAACACGACCCATATTTGACAGGTGGCACAGTCTGACGTGCAAATGCTCCCAAGATGCGCATGTTGATTGATGTTTTGCACACAAGGCTGATACTTACATACTAATTGATTTTTTTTTTTCTCATTAGCTTGAAGATTATCAAGGGAAAAACATGATCTGCACCTACTGGAAAGCATTTGTACTTCCAGCACTAAAGCAATAAACGTTCAGCTGACAAACCTCAACCTTATTTCCCTACGATTTGAATACTGTGATCCAAAGGATTCATGCAGTTACACAAACCACAAAACATTCTCTTTAATTTGCACTTACTGTACAGTCATTCTCAATTGCACATTTGCACATATTCCTCTCTAGCTCTATTAAGGTGCATGCAACATGCAATATCATACCACTTGGGTTGACTCATAACACAAAACTGACAGCTAGAAAAACAAACCACTTCGCCTATAAGCAGAAATCTGATGTACACTAACATGTACATGCATATGCACACAACAGAGAGCATGCTGAGATTTGTGTGCTGTTGCATGCCAGGCCCTGTCCAGCATTCGGCCCGCATATGCTAACGCGCTAACGCCTTAGCACAATTCGCTAACATGGATAGCCTGCAAACTATTCAGTTGGATTTAAAAAAAAAAATAAAACAAAATAAAAACAACCGCAAACACTTCAAGTCTATGCTAGAAATTCACCACCGCGCTAAAACGCAGGTGGCGTTTTTAGAACCACAAGCTTCCGCTGAAAACCACAGCGAAACCTGTCGACTGACTGTATTTGTGTGTGTGAGTTTAACGGCGGCGGCAACGGCGGTACTCGTACCGAGCAGGAGCAGCTTCAACTCCCTTCTCGCGTCGCGCTTGTCTCGACGCAGTTGCTTATCGATTTCGGCGTTGATTCGTTTCGACTCCTTGGCCTCTTCGCTCAGGCAGCAGGCCATCATCGACTCTAAAGTCATCCCCACTGCTTTACTGTACACAGCCCGGCCTCGTCGGGGCTTCAGAAACAAGAAAAAACACAAAAATATCACTCGGCTCGGGTGGCCGTTGGAAAAAAGGCGGGTAAAAATGAAATAATCCCCCCAATCCTCCTCCTCTGAGGAAAAATATTAAGAAGAAGAAGGGAAAAAATGAGAAGGGAGGTGAGGAGATGATCTGAAGGGGGTTTGAGAGTGGGGGAGGGGGCCGGGGGGCCTCGCGCGCTGCGTTCAGTCCTCTCGCGGTGAGCGCGAGCCTCTACCCCGCGTGCGGACCGCGGCAAAATCACGGAGGTTAGAGAGGAAGAAAAAACCGGGAGGATGAGGAAGGGAGGGCAGCGTCGTCGACGACGAAGACGACGACGAGGAGGAGGAGGAGGAGGTCCGGGAGCCTTATCTCGCAAATGATTGAAAAATCCAGGGCAAACTATCCTCGCGTACGTGCGACACTCCCACAACAGCTCCGCGGCGGCTCACCACCAACACGGGTCCCGGTGAAAACGGGACAGATCGCAGAGTCGCGACATCCACTTTTCTTATTTCCCCTTCTCACCAGCCTTATCCAGCCCTTCAAACGGAGGAAAAAGAGATTCCTCCTCAGAAAAGGAGGAATCGCTGTCCGCTCGGGTGAATGAAGCGTCACTGCTTCAATAATTGAATAATGTCAAAAGCATTCCCCTCAGTGGCACAGGGAGCGCTCAGTCACAGCACTTGTAGAAAAATAAAATTCCTGGAAGGGGGGGAAAAAGCCCGTTGCCTTTAAAAATGGATTATGCCACTTTTTTTTGCAGATGACAGCAGCGTCTCCTCCTACATCAGCGGAGCTGCGTTGCGTGCGCGCACACTAGAATGATTCCACACGGCCGCGGGTGATTGACAGGGAGAGAACTGGCTCGAGCAGGAGAGGGGAGGCGGGAACTGTGCGTGCGCGTTCGCGTTCTGGAGGCGGATAACAGGAACTGTCAAGTTTGGTCGACGGTACAAGTCAGTCAGGCATTCTTAAAGTGCTCACTGCCGGGGTGTGTCGCTTTTTCTGAGGGAATAGTGTGCGCTGGCATAGCGTTGTTACTTTCACACAAGTCTCGCATTGTTGAACAAATTTCTTGCACCAGTCATGAATAGTGACATTCGCACTTAAAATGTGACCCTCGACCACAAAACCATTAATAAGGGTCAATTTTTTTTGTATACATAATCTGAAATCTGAATAAATAAACTTTACATTGTTGCGTGATTTGTCAGGACAGGACAATATTTGGCCGAGATACAACTATTTGAAAATCTGGAATCTGAGGGTGCAAAAAATGTAAATATTGAGAAAATCACCTTTAAACTTGTCCAAATGAAGTTCTTAGCAACGCATATTACTAATAAAATATTAAGTTTTGATATTTTTACGGTAGGAAATTTACAAAATATCTTCATGGAACATGATCTTTACTTAATATCCTAATGATTTATTTGTATAAAAGAAAAATATATCATTTTGACCAATACAATGCATTTTTGGCTGTTGCTACTAATATACTGAAAAGACCGGTTTGTGGTCCATGGTCACAAATATTTATTTATTTATTTTTTTAATTATGCCAAGAGAGAAATTGTGGAAACTATAAAACAAAGTACTTATTACTTACTATTTCCCTTTTATTATTTAAACGTTTTTTAAATCCCATAAGAAATTGTGAATAATGGTTATTAAAATTAAAATTTGTGATACGATTACTACTACGACGACTTTTTAAAATCTGACAGCATTTCCTTCTGGAATTATTGTCCCTCATTAAACGATACGTCATTTAACCTTCTTTATGAAAACAGAAGTTAAAGGAGGAAGTTATAAAATGAAAATCTTGTGCATATAACAACATATATGAGAAGGTTAGGCCTACATCTTGGTATTGCCTGTGTAGGCTGTTAATAATTTAAGGGTGCTGTATTACAATTCACAATTGTGAAACTCTGCCTACATCTAGTGGACATATCTTGTAGTACATGTAGAAAAATGGATTTTATGATGTGTAGATGAAGTCCTCCTAGTGGATGCTGTATGTTATGTAGACATTTATAGTTAATTTTAAGATCTATGGAGACATAATATAAAATATAGCAGACAAAGCTATACAGGACACCTACAGCGATAACATGTAAAACAATCAAATAATCTAGACAAAAGGAGAATGCCAAAATTTATTTTTGTCACTACATAATTCCCATACTTCCAAGAGTTATTACATACTTGTAATGGCTATTATTCGTATGGTCGATCTGTTAGGAAAAGCAAAGGGGAAAATGGCTTACTGTTTTGTCAATTATATTTTCAATTCAAAACAACTAAATTTGCTCCCCAAAAAGTTTGCACCCTTAGATATTACTGTCTAACATTTATATTGTAAAATTTGTCCAATTGTTTTGACATTTACATCTTACCTTGCACTTTTTCACCATTAAAAACAGATGCTCCCCACTGAAAAGTAAAGCCCGCCTTGTTTGATTTGATTGGTCATATCAATCATTTTAACACTGACAAGCACTTTAAAACCACTGAGGCAGACCATTCGGACAATGGAGACATTTATAGCTAAGATAAACCTATACAGAACACTTATAGTGTTATCATGTAAATCAATCAAATAATCTAGACAGAAGGAGGATACCCAAATTTATTTTTGTACTACATAATTCCCGTACTTCCATGAGTTATTCCATACTTGTAATCAGTGTTGGGGGTAACGCAAATTACGTAATCAGATTACTTTTTTCAAGTAACTAGTAAAGTAACGCATTACTTAGTGTACTTAGTTTTTCCATTTACTGACTGACAAGTCTACTGTCCCCATGTTGATAGAAGAAAAATGAATAAAAACAGAGAAATGCAAACTCGGAATATGACGCAAACCTGCAATAATTAAATGTGGACCTGGATTACAAAACCAGACATAAGGGTACATTTTTCGAAATTGAGATTTCTGCATCATCTGAAAGCTAAATAAATAAGCTTTCCATTGATGCATGATTTGTTTGGATAGGACTAGATAAAACTGAAAATCTGAAATCTGAGGGTGCAAAAAAAAAAAAAAATCTAAATATTGAGAAAATCGCCTTTAAAGTTGTCCAAATTAAATTCTTAGCAATGCATATTACTAAACAAAAAATAAGTTTTGATATATTTACGGTGGGAAATTTACAAAATATCTTCATGGAATGATCTTTGCTTAACTTTATTATTCTAATGATTTTTCACATTAAAAAAATCAATAATTTTGACCCATACAATGTCTTGCTGGCTATTGCTACAAAATATACCCGTGCTACTTATGACTGGTTTTGTGGTCCAGGGTCACAATGTCCTTTATGTATTTAATCCAATTTTATTAACCAATGTCTTTGCTGCTGACCTTCGATGATCCAATTCAACCACATAATAAGCAAAAATTATTTTAGATTAACTAACATTTGTGCTTCATTTTTTTAAAATGAATAAGCCTGAGGCTTATTCATTTCATTTTTTGGCGTGAAAGGGCTTTTACATTTGCCAAAAAAGAAAGAGAGAGAGAGAGAGAGAGAGAGAGAGAGAGAGAGAGAGAGAGAGAGAACTTTTTATGTTAAAAACAAACAAGCATGCCCTGTCCAGATTTAAAAAGTAATGCAAAAGTAACCTACAACTTTCCATAAAACCGTTAAAAACAGATGCTCCCCACTGAACAGTAAAGCCCACCTTCTTTGATTTGATTGGTCATCTCAGTCATTTTGTCATTGACAAGCACTGTTAGACCACTGAGGCAGACCAGCATAAAAATGTACATTTTAAATCTCAAATATCAAATATTTGAGAGATAATTTGGCCATTTTAAATTATTGTGTACTCAGTGTCAATGCAGTCCAAATGGACTCCAGTATTCTTCAAAACATATGCCTATTTTATGTTTTGCATAGACAAGAAATCCATACAGGTCTGAAACGATGTGAGGATGAGTAAATTATGAATTTTAATTACTGGGTTAACTAATAATATTACTTTAATACCTGACTCAAGTCTAAAAATAGTAAATAGTAGGAGTAATAGTAAAGCTTGTCTTTGCAATAATAACATCTTTAAAGTGATTTGGATTAATGTAGTGTGTGCTATTTCTCAAATCAATAAAAACTGTTTTTATTTTGCATAATTATAGTCATTTGCAGAGTGAAGTACTTTCTATCCTGACAGCAGAGGGCAGCAGATGTTTGTGATCGATAATCTAGTTATTCAGTCGTTCACACAAGGTTTCTTCAAACAAAAAGAGGGCACTGTTTGACTACAATAGCTCTCAGCCGTGCATACTTATTCAAGTGTGTACAAATCCAATTCAAGTTCTCATAATTAGCCTAATAAGTCTCAAGAACGATTTAATCTCTTGCATGTCACACGTCACATGCTTTTCTAGATATTTTTTCATTGTGCAAGTTTATTTTCGTTGCTATCAGAACCGAAACTCACTTCAAATATCATTCTCTTCCATTTTTTTTAGAACACATTGCTCATTTCAATGCCAGTTTTGTGTTTCCATGCTTCTTCCGATCTCACTTTCTATTTTCTCTATTTTCCATTTGCTCTAGATGCAATATGGGCCTTTCCACAGCTGTGAACCCGCAAAGACAAGCTGTGAGTAACATGCATGGCCGTTGACAGCTCGAGACAAGATGCTTCGGCATTGCATCATAAGCAAACACACTGCCAAAGTGTCCCCATGCAGACCTTAGAGACATTGGAAACAGAAGTGCTCAACGGCTTCTAACTCCTTTGATGGTCGTTCTGCAGAACACTTAATGAGACTTTTAAATTTAACTCTCCGCATTATCTAAATATTTAATAGGAAAAATGATTTCCACAATTTACAATCAACACAAATCCTCTACTGCATATAAACAAAAAGTCTTTTCTTTTTTTTTCTGTGAATGCATGAGACTTCATTAGCCCTAAAAGAAATGCAGTAAACTTAATTTTTTTTTTTTTTTTTTAATGACAATTAATTGAAATTATATACCAATTTGCAACATCAAGCTGTTTTTGTATATCTAAAATATCTGGAAGACTCCCACATTTGACAAATCGCCACGCCTGCTCCCATGTTAAAAATAAGGTGGTTAGAAATAAAAGCAGTATTGATTTTAGTTTTGATGTTTGATAGTGAAGGTCTCGCCCTGGATTTATGTGCTTTAAACTGGATCTGAGCTGGGAGCGACCGAGATCACTTTATACCCACCAGAGCTCTGCCAAGCCTCTGTTTCCAATAGCAACCATATATGTGCAGCTCAGCGCAGCGACTAGAGAGTTCCGCGGGGAACGCAGAACTTTCTCTCGTCATCTGATTGCACAGCGGGAAGTTTGCGATCTTACCACCCGACCAGCAATGGAACGTGGCGAATGCCAGAACTCTGTACACAGAAATGAAAGCTCTGTCATCATTTACTCATGCTGAAGTTGTGCAAAATGCATTTGTTGTGTGACGTTCAGTTCAGTGAAAATCTTCCTCCCTGCTGCAGATCTTAAATCTCATTCTGCATTTTCAGGTATTTTTTTGTACACTCTCAGACAAAAAAGGTTCAAAAGTTGTCTCTGGAGTGTTATCATTTCAAAAAGTACTACTATGTACCCAGGGCCTTGAAAGGCTGCACGTTTGGCTGTACGAATACACTGAGCCACTTCAACGGACGAAAACCACTAGCCACCAGAAGCGCTTCAACAGAGGAAAACACACAATTATGTCAAAATGCACGGTGTTTTGGTGAGCTACCTCATAAACGTATTCTTAAATGAGTTATAAAGTATTAAATGACCGTAAAGAATTAGGAGAATATCGGACATGTGTCAGATCCGTGTCATGTGCATCAGGTTTTAAAGAGACAGTGCTGCTTTTAAAGTGAAACCTAACCTGCTGAAGTCTGTCACTGATGTAAATCAAAGAACAAAAGAAAAAGAGAAATCATCACTTGACTGCTCTACAGGGTTTCCAGGTTTTCACAACAAAACCCAAGTTCAAGTTTGTACAGTCAGGTTTTAAAACATTTGATGAAGTTTACATTTAAAATGAAAATGTAATTTAAGAATTTTTTGCCAAGATAAATGACAAAATATGTTTGCAGTTACACATTAACAAGGTCATAGTCAGTTATATTTAATAAAAAACAAGAATAACACAAAAAATAAAGCTTATATTCTTGTGTTATTTTTGACCCACATGTGTGTTACTTTCATCCCAACCAACAGGGTTGAAAGTAACAATGTGCAACTTATGTTTAAAGTGAAACTATACTTAAGTCTTTCTACTTTTGTACAAAATACAACCTGGTATTGATAGATCACTGAGTTATTGGCCACAGCAAAAATATATCTCTGTCTACAACATTATCTTTTAAAATGATGTTTTTCTGAAACAAATCTTACTTTCGTCCCCGCTCTCCCCTACAATACACGTTTTTTTGGTGGATGCCAGGAGCTAAATATATAGGGCCACTTCAACCCGCGAACATCAAAAACAACCCGCGGCAACATTGTTAAAGTAGCCCAATTTCGTGGGAAAACCGTGGACTTGGCAACAGTGCTGCTCTAGACGCTGATTAACTTTTGTAGGTTGAATAAAGATTAATCTGTATAGTTCATGCATGTACAATTTATAGTTTATGTGACGATTGTTTTTAAATCACTTAAATTAAAAGTTGTTATATATTTCCTAAAAATAATAAATAATAGCTTTAAATTATACTGATTGGCTATAATTAATAGGTACAATTGTGGGATAATGCATTTTAATTTGACATCAGTAGCAGAACAAATTAAAAACACTGTAAATATGTTTAGTCATTGTAGTAGTAATAACTGCCTGTTTTTACTATTACAAAAGTTTGGCCTGTAAATTTAATCACATCACCGGCCATTGGCAGGTGTGGCAAAAAGTTAGTTTTAGGCCCTCTATGTACCATTTAGGGACTAATATGCACCCTTTAGGGATAAATAAGGTACAAAGATACCTCCCCCAGTGATAGCTTTTGTACCTATTATTCTGAAAGTGTACTTTTGGTAGTTTGAACCACCATGGTATCTGAATTTTAATTTGTCAAAATGACACTTTAATTTTTTGATTGAACGCTTCCTTTAAGCTTGCAATTTGTGCTAGACATTACACCGCGTTCCAAATTATTATGCAAAAGATATTTTTCTCGGATTTTCCTAAATTGACGATGCAAATGACAGTCAGCATAATTTTCATGTCATCAACCATTAGAGTATAATTCGTATAAATAAATGTTACTAAACAAACATCCCAATGATAACAGTACTTTTTCAAAAAATAAAACACTTAAAATGCACTGTTCCAAATTATTACGCACAACAGAGTTTCAAAACATTTTATAGGTTGTAAAGAACTGAAAATGGTCATTTGTTGAATTTGCAGCATTAGGAGGTCATATTTACTGAAATCAAAAGCTATTTCAGGCAAAAACATCTTAACAGGCCAAGTTACATTTTAACATAAGGACCCCTTATTTGATAGCAGCTTCACAATTCTTGCATCCATTGAACTTGTGAGTTTCTGGACAGTTTCTGCTTGAATTTCTTTGCAGTTTGTCAGAATAGCCTCCCAGAGCTGCTGTTTGGATGTGAACTGCCTCCCACCCTCATAGATCTTTCGCTTGAGGATGCTTCAAAGGTTCTCAATAGGATTGAGGTCAGGGGAGGATGGGGGCCACACCATGAGTTTCCCTCCTTTTATGCCCATAGCAGCCAATGATGCAGAGGTATTCCTTGCAGCATGAGATGGTGCATTGTCATGCACAAAGATGATTTTGTTACGGAAAGCACGGTTCTTCTTTTTGTACCATGGAAGAAAGTGGTCAGTCAGAAACTCCACATACTTTTCAGAGGTCATTTTCACACCTTCAGGAACCCTAAAGGGGCCGACCAGCTCTCTCCCCATGATTCCAGCCCAAAACATGACTCCGCCACCTCCTTGCTGACGTCGCAGCCTTGTGGGGACCATCCACCACTCCATCCATCTGGACCATCCAGGGTTGCACGGCACTCATCGGTGAACAAGACTGTTTGAAAATTAGTCTTCATGTATTTCTGGGCCCACTGCAGCCATTTCTGCTTGTGAGCACTGGTTAGGGGTGGCCGAATAGAAGGTTTATGCATAACTGCAAGCCTCTGGAGGATCCTACACCTTGACGTTCTCGGGACTTCAGAGGCACCAGCAGCTTCAAATACCTGTTTGCTGCTTTGTAATGGTATTTTAGCAGCTGCTCTCTTAATCAATGTAATGATGTATTTGTCTGGCAGAAACCTTCCTCATTGTGCCTTTATCTGCACGAACCCGTGTGTGCTCTGAATCAGCCACAAATCTCTTAACAGTACGATGATCACGCTTAAGTTTTCGTGATATATCTAAGGTTTTCATACCTTGTCCAAGGCATTCAACTATTTCACGCTTTTCGGCAGCAGAGAGATCCTTTTTCTTTCCCATATTGCTTGAAAATGGTGGTCTGCTTAAAAATGTGGAACATCCTTCTTCAGTAGTTTTTCCTTTAATTGTGCTCACCTGGCAAACTAATTATCACAGGTGTCTGAGATTGATTTCAGTGATTCAAAGAGGCCTGAGACACAATACCATCCATGAGTTTAATTGAAAAACAAAAAAATTAATCTTTATGACACTTAAATGCAATTTGCATAATAATTTGGAACACGATGTACAACCTTGGTCGGTAATGCCAAGCTTGCTCCGCTCCACTGTCAATCTCACATTCCGTTGCTTGTGCCTGCCGTCCAGCTCTTAAAGACAATAATTTGGAAAGCCACATCACTCTTCGTCTGTGAACGCACACAGTAATGGATCAGGATTAGTGCTTCTGCTATAAAGGTCACGGGATCGTTTGTGAGAAGGGGTGACCCATGAAACTGAAGTATTATTAGGACGTCAGTTCTGCCTTTTAGCCATTGTGCACTTGATTAGGCCACTTAACCCCGGCTCTTCCCCAGGGACTTCCCCTACAATTAATGCACTGTCAGTGACACAGAAATATCTGCTAATCGAGACATTCACCATTGGCATCTAGGCTTTATTATTCTGGGCAACAATAGTGATTTTTTTTTCTAAAGGTAAGTTATTACCTTGCATTTTCACTGGTCTCACAAAAAAAATATATATTTATGTAATATTTTATCAACACTCAGACACTTTACAACAAATAATTTATGTTCTATTCTATCCACAATAATAGCAAGAAATGTAAAGTATGTAACTCTGTGACAGTTTTGTTGGAAACTGATGGGATAGCCTACGGTGCAAAACATTAGTCATTTATCAATCATGACTCCAAGACTGTCAGACTTGAACAAAACAACAAAATGTCAGCCAGCGTTATAAATTTACCTTGGTGACGGAATTGGCAAAGCATAAAAACAAATGTACAAGATCAACATTAATGTTGATTATTGGACCATAGGAACATAAATACTGGCCTGTGTAAGAGGGTTCAACAATAAGGATGGTAACAGAGGTTGGGTTTAATTGTCACCAGTGCATTATCAGTATTTTACATTCATTTACTGCCATGCACTGTGATTTTGTGTGCATATTTGATCTATTGTTTGTATATTTGCAAATTCTGCTGTTTTAAGAATATGTTGAAAACCAACCAACCAAACCGGTCACTATCACAATGTTTCAGTACTGTAATATTTTGCATAATAACTATGAAGTTACATCATATACAATTTCCAGCTTACTGCATTTTTTTTTTTTTTTTTGGAAAAAACAAATTAGAGCAAAAATTATTACTTGTATTATTTTTTGCTCATTTGCAGGGCTATTATAGTTAACTCTAACTAAAACCATACAAATATATTTTCATTATTTGAAAAAAAAAAAAAAAGAAAAAAAAAGTTAAATCAAATAAAATACAAAAAAAAAAATTATTTTTTTACACTACCAATCAAAAGTTTTTGAACAGTACATTTTTAAATTTTATTTAAAAAAGTCTCTTCTGTTCACCAAAACTTATTAAGCAAAGCAAAAACAGTATTTCGAATATTTGAAAAATTTTGAAATATTTTAACTATTTAAAATAACTGTTTTCTATTTGAATATATTTTAAAATGTAATTTATTCCTGTGATTTCAAAGCTGAATTTTTAGCATCATTACTCCAGTCACATGATCCTTCAGAAATCATTCTAATATTCTGATTTGCTGCTCAAAAACATTTATTATTATTATTATTATTATTATTATTATTATTATTATTATTATTATTATTATTGTTATTATTATTATTATTATTATTATTATTATTATTATTATTATTATTATTATTACGTATGTTCAGTACAGCTGAGTATAATTTTTTCAGGCTTCTTTGATAAATAGAAAGTTCAGAAGAACAGCATTTATCTGAAATAGAAATCTTTTGTAACATTATAAATGTCTTTATCATCACTTTTGATCAATTTAAAGCATCTTTCTAAATAAAAGTATTATTTAGCAAGTGGAAGTCTGCATGGTTTTAAGGGTTAAAGCAATGAAAGGGTTTTTTAAGCGTGTGAAACACACACACACACATACACACTTCCAATACAGTTTCATTTGTTAACAAAAAAAATTATACTGACTTAAAATATAATGAATATATTAAAATAGAAAACAAACTTTTTTTTTTTTTTTTTTTTTTAACAGTTTTTGCAGTTCTTTGGCAAAAATAAATGCAGTGAACAGAATAGACTTCATTTAAAAACATTACAAATCTTTTGACTGGTAGTGTACATAAAGTTAACATTAAAAAAATTAATATTTCTAGAAAATGTAAAAATGAAAAATTTAACTTGTCATGGCAAAAAAATATATATGAAAGTATACAATATAGAGCTTAAAAATGTAGTTAAAAATAAAAATGTATCATTTTTTGTGATGGGACCAATGAAAATATTTAGTAAAATAAAAGTAAAAATAAGCTTAAGAGTATAAATATGTAGTTATTTGAATATTAAAATGTGATTACTACATCAAAGTAAGTGGTTTTTAGGAAATTGATATGTTGTTAGAATGCAGTTCCAATAGGGGATTGTTCAAAAAGCTGTTATCTCTAGTTGCCAAATGCTTTTGTGTTTTGCAAGGTCAAAACATTCATCAGGATTAGGAATATTCCCCAAAGCTGCTGCAGGAAATGACCACACAAATACCCAGAGTGCTCAGTGTCTTCTGTTCTTGATGTCTGGATTACTAAACCGGTTCCCACATCAGGGGCAGTCGCCACCACAAAGACCAAAACGCGTCTACTTTCATAGCATAAATCACTTGCCAGATAACACTTCATCCCTGTAGCAGAAACCACACACGCGTACAAACCACACTTGCAAAAAATCCCTGACGGCATGTTTTTGACAAGTTTGCAGTTATCTATCACAGAGAGCACGGGGTAGACGGGGGCCCGCGGCGAAGGAAAACAGTGGGGTATCTCTGGTATCTTGCCTTTCGCAAACCGGAGTCATTAATTAAAACCTCCTTCCTTCTACATCAGAGTCGCAGATTGAAACTAACCAAGAGGCCCTTTGCAATTAAGATGCACAGATCCAATTAAGAGAGTGATTAATTGCCAGAGAGGGAATTTAAATAGGAACGGCTGCAAACGAAGGCACAGCGGTCGGTCCTGAAACGGGTCCGCTGTCGGCGAGGATGAGAAATCAAGGAAATAATTGTCCAGCAACAGGAGGCTGAAAGGTTACAGTCTAAATCAGAGCTATAAAAGGACGGCCAAAATCATACTGTGCCGAGTCCACTAAAATGGTTTTATCTTCCTTTTTGACTTTCACCAGGAAAAATATCACAGCCTTATAGGAATGGACAAATGATGAGTTATGCCACATTAACTTTATAGCTCTATACTCTTACTGTACATCAACTGTTGTCTCATTTGAATCTGTTTTTAAATTTCCTCAGGGATTTTAAAAGAAACATCCGAGACAACGCTGATGCTTCAACAGAGAACTACATTAAAGACCCATTAACACCAAGGACAATAACTATAATGATAAAGATCCTTCCTAACTTTCAGAAGACTTCTGTTTGTGCACATGAGCACATCAGTACTCACACTTGTACTGAATGGCACAATCTGCTCCTTTCATTCCTGTTTTTAGCCTTTATAGTCAACACATTTTCACTCCCAACTCATCACATACTGACGCTTGATCAGGACCCTTTGGTGTCAATTTTTGATGCACAGGGTACCTCTTTAGCGTCATTTTTCGACGTGCAGGGTCCTTCATTGATTTAAAGGAGAATTATTAATTTACAAATAATTTACTCACCCCCTTGTTATCCAAGATGTTCATGTCCTTCTTTCTTCAGTCGTACTAGAAATTATGTTTTTTGAGGAAAACATTTCAGCATTTTTCTCCATATAATGGAATGCCATGGTGCCCCAATTTTGAACTTCCAAAATGCAGTTTAAATGCAGCTTCAAACAATTCCAAATGCGGTTTGTAAATGATCCCAGTCGAGAAAGTAGGGTCTTATCTATCGTAACGATCAGTTATTTTAATAAAAAGAATCTAATTTATATACTTTTTAATGCCAAATGCTCATCTTGTCTTACTGCCTGGAATGTTTTTGTTTCCGGTTCCGGACAGTTAGGGTATGTCGAAAAACTCACATCTCATGTTCTCCCTCAACTTTGAAATTGTCCTATATCGCTGTTTTACCTTTTTTTGTTAGGGGTGTTTGATCTTCTTTGCATGTTCATGTTGCAAAGACTGGGTCAGAACTTCTGCAGCGATGTAGGATGATTTTGAAATGATTTTTGAAGTTGAGGGAAAAAATATGTTTGGAGGTTTTCGACATACACTAACTGTCTTGAGTCAGAATACACAGAGTACAGGGAGAGAACTCGATGAGCGTTTGAGATTAAAAAGTATTTAAATTGTATTTTTTAATGAAAATAACCAATCATTTTGCTAGATAAGACCCTTCTTCCTCGGCTGGGATCGTTTACAACCACATTTGGGATCGTTTGAAGCCGCATTTAAACTGCATTTTGGAAGTTCAAAATCGGGGCACCATATCAGTCCATTATATGGAGAAAAATGCTGAAATGTTTTCCTCAAAAAACATAATTTCTTTACGACTGAAGAAAGAAAGACATGAACATCTTGAATGACAAGGGGGTGAGTACATTATATGTGAATCTTTTTTTTGGAAGTGGACTTCTTTAAATAAGAAACCCTTGGCATCATAATGCTGACGCAAAAGGCTGTGGGAATTTTTTTCGTCATGATTAAATCATATATTGGGTAATAATATTGCCATTATTGCATATATTTTGGGGTGTAATTTTTCAATGTAAACAGTCACAACAGTTTTATTTACATTACATTATTTACACATTTACGAGCACGTAACCTAACCGCTTCCCCTAAACCTACCATTTGTCAATAAAACACAAGATATAACAGGAGATACAGCAGTCATGATTTATTTAAAATAAAAGTGTTAATATTCCAAGTCTTCCAAGGCAAAGCATTAAATTAAGGCAAACAACTGAAATCAATCATACAAACCATTAAATTAAGGCAAACAACTGAAATCAATGGAGGACTCTGTATGTCCAAAAGTGTGTACCTTAAGTGTCAACAAGCAACGCCAAAGGGTCCTGACCAAGCGTCAATATGTGACGAGTTGAGAGTGAGAACGCATTGTTATGGTCATAATATTGTAAGGCAAGGTAACTGGATTTGAACTTCTATCACTCATATGAGCACCACAGCTCAATATATTGGAGCATGTGCATTAACCTCAAAGTCACGTTTCCTTAAATCTGTCCTAAACCTTCTCATCTTCAGTCACACAGCCATTTTGTGCTCATTTATTCTGATGACGAGAATAATTTGGTGTTCCTGTGACTCAGTGTACCATTAAACAGGAAGAAGCTTGTCATATTGGGTCCCTTTCATTAAAACGACTGAATGAAAGACAGAAAACATCAGATCATGATACATATTTAGGGGTCAAATCACTGACTCCAAGTATGAGCGATAGTAATAATGATGCTGTAGCCGTAGCAAACAAACAAGCGTCATCTGTTATGTTAGAAATCAGGTTGTGAAATATAATGTCAAAGTTGTTTGTCATCACCATGGAGCTGATTATCCACACTGATAAGTCATACCTGCAAATAGAAACACCATAATTACATGGCGATCGTGGCAAAGCAGCAGGAAGAGGGCTAATAAAAGAAAGCGTGAACTAAAGAAACTAGTTCATACTCTAAAGAAAGACCTTTAAAATATAATCCACCTTATTCTTCAACACGGAAGTAAGCCAAACAGTAAAACTGTTTGCACTACAAACCAGTGTGTTCATAATTAACATAATACATTAAAATAATATGGTAAGACACAACAATTTGCAATATCAAGCAGCAAAACGAGCTGTTTTGTACAGCTAAAAATATCTGGACACGGATGAGACCAGAAGCCAGACCCATAAAATGTGCAAATGGCCATGCCCACTCTTAAGCCAAAAATAAGGTGGATTCTTTGGTTTTTCCCATGCTTTACAACAGTTCTACCAGTTTTTCCAGGAGATTTCTTCCATGCATTTTTATAACTTCAATTTTGATTTCAAGTTTGTTTCCCCTTAAAGGATTAGTTCACTTCCAGAACAAAAATGTATTTTTGTCATCCAAGATGTTCATGCCTTTCTTTCTTCAGTCGTAAAGAAATTTTGAGAAAACATTTCAGGATTTCTCTCCATATAGTGGGCTTCAATGGTGCCCGTGAGTTTGAACGTCCAAAATGCTGTTTAAATGCAGCTTCAAAAGGCTATAAACGATCCCAGCCAAGGAATAAGGGCCTTATCTAGTAAAACGATCTGTCATTTTCTAAAAAAAATAAAAATTGTTAATGCTTTTCAACCTCGAATGCTTGTCTTGTCTAGCTTTGCCATGCGCATGCGTACTCTGTGTAATCCGGGTCAATACAGTTAGGGTATGTCGAAAAACTCCCATCTCATTTTTTTTCCTCCAACTTTAAAATCGCCCTACATCGCTGCAGAAGTACTGACCCAGTTTTTACATTTGCATTTTGGATGTTCAAACTCACAGGCACCATTTACGTTCACCATATGGAGATAACTCCTAAAATGTTTTCCCCAAAAAACATAATTTCTTTACTACTAAAGAAAGAAAGGCATGAACATCTAGTACATTAGTACATTGTCTGTAAATGTTTGTTCTGGAAGCGAACTACTCCTTTAAATATCTTCAATAAGCAAAACAAAACTTTGCTGAAATTGTATGAGTTGTGTCTACTCTATATTTCTTGATGTACTATGGCATTAATTATGCTTTTTTTTGGCACATAGTAACATCCATATAGCAGCTCATATCATTTGCAGGGCTATTATGGTTAACTATAATTACAAATACAAACATAAAAACATAAAATGTCATTATTTAAAATCAAAGTTATGAAAATTAAATGAAATAAAATACAAAAAAACACAAATTTATTTTATTTCAACTAGTTGCCAAGGCAATATTTCTCATTTTGTTTAACTTAATGTACTAAAATAACTAAAACTAAAATAAAAATGAATAAAAAAAAAATATATATAGACATATTTACAAAAATAATAATAACAATAAAAAAAATCCTTACAATTGCAATAGGGTTTCAGCACTGCATGCTCGAACCCCTAATAATAAAATTTGGCAAAACAGACAAAACACAACAAAATTACTCAGACTTAAACTAAAATGTGACCCAGGATCAAAATATTCCAAATGTCCAAATGGAGTTCTTAGCAATGTTCTTAGCATATTACTATTCAAAAATTAAGTTTTTATATATTTACGGTGGGAAATATGCAAAATATTTTCATGCAGCATGATCTTTACTTAATGATTTTTGGCATAAAAGAAAAATGAGTCAGTCATAAAAAATTTATTTTATAAAATTATAAAATGTATTAAATTCAAGACAATCAGTTGGTTTTAGAAAAAAAAAACCCTGATATTTGAGTTCATATTGAGATTTGTGACTTTTGCTTGCAGACTTAGGTATTTTTATTTATTTATTTATTTGTTTAGGTACAATAAAAAACAAAAATTGCATTATAAAATGAAAAAATATGTATAGTTGTGCAAATATTTTTTGCAAAATACTTATTTGTATCTAAGGCCCCTGGACAGGCCTTCTCTCTAAAAAAACTAAAACAACTAAACTACAATGATTAAATTAAATTACAAAAAGTTTAGGTTTCTGTATTGAAATTAATCTGCCAAAAGTTTACTGATTAAATAAAATGAGTGCTTGGCAAATCTGAGCACAATTTGAGATCTCTTCTGAAACTCTAAACATGTGTTAAGAGATAATTCACCCCAAAATGAAAATTCTGTCATTAATTACTCACTATCATGCCATTTCAAACCCCTAAGATTTTTGATGAAATCTGAGAGCTTTCTGACAGTTCAGTGCCCATAAAGGTAGCAAGGACATTGTTAAAATAGTCCATGTCACATCAGTGGTTTAACTAAAGCTATGATTTTTTTTTTTTTTTTTTTTTTTTAAGTTAAAAAAATAAAGAAAAAAATTCCATTCACTCTACAGGATAAACAATTGAGACATAAAAGTGAAAGTGATTTTTCTTTCCTGTAGGTGCTGTTGACGGGAGTGTGGGAGTTCTGCTAGCGTATGAGATGTTGAAGGTGAAGCAATGAGCCGTGTCAAGCCCTGGACGTTCAGGACTGCACCTCCAAAAGACGTTACTCTTTGCTGTCCACCTCCATACTGTCACCTCAAAATCTGAAGATAATAAAAAAAAAAAAAAAGCAGCTTCAGTGCCTGTTTGGATCTGAAGCTATTTTTTATTTTTTTTTTGCAGGAACAGCATTCGACCATTATGGTTGGTAATAACCTGTAAACGCTGAGCTTTTTTTCACTGGCTGATTCCAGAGACTGAAAAGAAACTTTACAGCCACCTCCCATCGTAAATAACCATTACTGCAAATTACTCTGCGAGCAAATTGTACTCGGTGGGAGGTGTGAGTTTGAGAAATGTGATATATTTTGTTATTTTCCCTTCATTCCCGTCTCTCCACAGCACACACTGAGTGCTGAAATTGAAAGTTGCCCCAGTGGCTGATCTTGCAGCTAAAATCGCTGCTGTTGACTCTCTTTTCTACCGCGCGTCTGTAATGGGAACGCAACAGCTGTGCTCTGTACGCTTTGAATGAATCAGTCGTGACTAAAGTGGCATTTCGGAGTGGCTTTTGTTTCCCTAATTGACTTCAGGACTGGAGCGGCGTCACCTGCCGTCTCCGGTACCGGGGTCAGTCTTGGATATTCAATGCACCATTGACCAACCACAACTTATCAAAAGAGAGGAAATATTGATCACGCGCTTCCGCCTTACAGAGCCAAGTTCATCGGTTTTAACTAGTGCTTTTCCTTTGTGAGGTGGCATTTAGATGGATTGATCCCTCTGTAAGTCGGCCGTGCGAGAAAGAGCCACATTATTGAGATGGTATTATATAAGAGAGTCCCATGAGCTGAGGAAATCCATCGCAAAGGTTTTAATCATGTGCAACATGTGCACCGACACCCGTCTAGAGACCCAGTACACACGCGCCACATGTTCCGGCAGCGCTGCTGGTTGGGCTTCCTGCTGGTGTGTAGAGGGTTGGAAATGAGAAAGAGGTGAAGCAGACCAAGATAAGGCTGGGTAAATCTTTTCATTAATGCGGGCTGTGTGGAAAGTGTGCGTTAACCGCAGAGGCATCCTTTGATCATGAAATGCTCATTGCTGAGACAGAGAACTGGGCGGAAAGGTAATGAGTGTGTGCCTGAATCAACTGGACTTTGAATCAACTCACTCTAAAGACCTTTCACACTTCTGGCAAATATTCTTGTTAAAAAATCTTGTTAGAGCCAAAAAGTGAAGATTTCTTGGCTTTATCAAGGGTACTGACAGCCATTTCCAGATGGCAAGAAAGTCACACTGAAACAGTGGGAAGAATCATTTGTTTGCTCCAATATGCAAAAGCAGCCAGAAGGAGCAAAAAACTTAATCATTTGTTTCGAAATGCTTTCTTACATTTCAGTTTGACTAAATAATGGAAGCTGAGGGGAGTGTGCAAACAGGTGCACACAAACACACACACACACACACACACATTATATATACATATATATGTGACCCTGGACAAAACCAGTCATAAGGGTAAATTTTTGTAAATTAAGATTTATACATCATCTGAAAGCTGAATAAATAATCTTTCCATTAATGTATGATTTGTTAGGCTTTATAAGGCAATATTTGGCAGAGATACAACTATTTGAAAATCTGGAATCAGATTAATCTAAATATTGAGAAAACTGCCTTTCAAATTGTCCAATTTAAGTTCTTAGCAATGCATATTACCGATCAAAAATTAAGTTTTAATATATTTATGGTAGGAAATTTACAAAATATATTCATGGAACATGATCTTTACTAAATATCCTAATGATTTTTGGCATAAAAGAAAAATTGATAATGTTGACCCATACAATGTATTTTTGGCTATTGCTACAAACATACCCGTGCTACTTAAGACTGGCTTTGTGGTCCGGGGTCACATATGTAAACACACACAGTTGTTCAAATGTTTGGCATTCGTAAGATTTAAATGTATTTTTAAAAAGTCTTTTCTGCTCATCAATGCTGTGTTTATTTGATTAAAAAAACTGAAAAAACAATATTGTGAAATATTATTGCAATTTAAAATAGTGGATTTTTATTTTAATATATAAAAAAATATGTAAAATAATATATATTTCCTAAGATGCAAAGCTGAATTTTCAGCATCATTACTCCAGTCTTTAGTGTCAAATGATTTTTCAGAAATCATTCTAATATGCTGATTTATTATCAGTGTTGGAAACAGTAGTGCTGATACATTTTTCAGATTTTTTTTTTTTTTTTGATGAATAAAACATTAAAAAGGACAGCATTTATTTAAAACAGAATTTTTGTGACAATATACACTACCATTCAAAGTTTGGGGTCACTACATTTTTTTTTCTTTCTTTCTTTGAAAGAAATTAATACTTTTATTCAGCAAGAATGTGTTAAATTGATAAAAAGTGATAGTAAAGACTTCTATTGTTAGAAAAGATTTCTATATTGAATAAATGGTGTTCCTTTTCATTTTTTTTATATCAAAGAATCCTGAAAAAAGTATCACAGGTTCCAAAAAATATTAAGCAGCACAACTGTTTCCAACATAAATCAGCATATTAGAATGATTTCTGAAGGATTATGTGACACTGAACTGACTGAAGAAATGGCTGATGAAAATTCAGCTTTTCATCACAGAAATAAATTATAGTTTAAAGTGTATTAAAACAGAAAACTGTTATTTTAAATTGGAATAATACTTCATAATATTACTGTATTTTTCTGTATTTTTGGTCAAACAAATGGAACTTTGATGAGCAAAAGAGACTTCTTTAAAAACATTACAAATCTTACAGCCAAAATCCCAAACTCTTGAACAGCAGTATATGAAAGTATAGTCATAATAAAATACTGCTAAAAACACCCTTAAGTGTTATCTGCTCACCTTAAGTTTTGTCTGTGTATGATGCCATTGCAGTCAACACTGCCTAGTGACCTTGTGCACAGCAATTATTTTTTCAATTCCATTTGGTGCCGTTTACGGCCAAGAAATTGCGCACTTCACATTGAAATCGCCACCACCAAGGGGGAAAATTGGATTTCCAAAGAGAAATCTTGAGAGGAAATAAAATAATAGCATAAAAGATTAATTTTAATTCTTATTGGCCTGTTAAATGACTACGGTGTTCGTCTTGACAATGCGTGAATGTGATGAAACCAGCGCCAAGCACCACTCAACCTTTGCAAAAATGGCTCCATGACATCATAAAACCAGCTCATCAGTGTCATAGATAATCAGAATGATACAAGTTAACAATAGTTATATGTACGTCAGAGTGGTATTCTAGGAAACGTTTCCTCATCCATTGCGAGTTTTAATTAACAGATCATACAAATCATACTTGGAAATGCTCTTGACTACTATTACATCAGAAAAGGGAGGAAAGCCAAGCTGATAAAACTAATGAAGATGGGTGGCAAAACACATGAAAGAACTGGGATCTCTTTAATATAGCAACCATTTCTCCCAGACAGCATGAGATTAAATAAAGAGCAAGTTGAGTCTCTTGCTTATGTTATTTGCTTCTCAGCAAATTGTCCCAAACTGAGCTCACACATGAAAACTAATGTTTCAGAGATCTCAATATGAATTATTTCTCATCAAATTATATAATGCTATCCACAGTCATTTTTACTGCATGTCAACAACTGCCTCATTTGTTTTTGCCAAAGGCATTTTGGAAAAAAAGATCGGAGCCATGCAATTTAATAAAATAAACAAAAACACTCCCTTTATTAAATATTCTTTTTCTTGTTTATCTATTTTCTCTTTGCATATTATCTAAAGACTGTTGTACACTGCGTCGTCCTTTGATTGCATGAATAGTTTCTGTTTTTTTTTTTTTTGTTGCTACTGATCAGACTCAGACTGGTTTATGTGAGGCATCTATGAGCTATTTTCATTATTAGTGCTGAGAAATATTACATGCAAACAGTGGCCAATTAGAGCGGGTATGAACTGCAGAGACGAGCCCCCCACTGAGGACAGTCTCTTAGCGCTCACATACTGCACTGGTGCGACAGCAATAAAGCCAAAAAAAATACATGGCAACAACACATCTGAACTCCAGAGAGTCTTAAAAGCAAAGGATTAGCTTTCCGCACCAAGACGCTTTCATCATTTGTACATGCGCAAGTTTAATGACGAATCTGAATGTAGACGACTAACGAAGACCATTTAAAGCTGAGCCATGACTCACGCTCTTTACAATAATGCAATGCATGGTGAATTTAAGCCATGCAGGAGACCGGAATTGAAAAGGCTTGCATGATCAATGCATTTTCAGTAGCCTAGGTGACGTACATCATTACATTTCTAGACAATGCATTTCTTTTTTATTTTACATAACAAATGACATGACAAAATAGTTACTTTTTAAAACTTGGTGTTAGTTAGAATAGATGATTTCATCATACTATTTTCTCAGTGTTAAAACTATCTTAAAGGAGAAGTCCACTTCCACAGCAAAAAATGTACTCAGATAATGTACTCACCCCCTTGTCATCCAAGATGTTCATGTCTTTCTTTCATCAGTCGAAAAGTAATCATGTTTTTTGAGGAAAACTTCTCAGGATTTTTCTCCGTATAATGGACTGATATGGTGCCCCCGAGTTTGAACTTCCAAAATGCAGTTTAAATGCGGCTTCAAACAATCCCAAATGCGGTTGTAAATGATTCCAGCAAAGGAAAAAGTGTCTTATCTAGCGAAACGATCGGTTATTTTAATTAAAAAAATACAATTTAAATACTTTTTAATCTCAAACGCTCATCTTGTCTTGTTGTGCCTGAACTCTGTGTATTCTGGCTCAAGACAGTTAGGGTATGTCGAAAAAAATCATCCTACATCGCTGCAGAAATACCGACCCAGTCTATGCAAAGTGAACCTACGAAGAAGATCAAACACCCTTAACAAAAAAGGTAAAACAGCGATACAGGACGATTTTGAAGTTGAGGGAGAACATGAGATAAGAGTTTTTCTACATACCCTAACTGTCATGAACCGGAAAAAAATAGAGTTCAGGGAGAGTAAGACACGAGGAGCGTTTGACATTAAAAAGTATATAAATTGTATTATTTTAATGAAAATAACCGATCGTTCTGCTAGATAAAACCCTTATTTCTCAGCTGAGATCATTTACAACCACATTTGGGAGCGTTTGAAGCTGCATTTAAACTGCATTTTGGAAGTTCAAACTCAGAGCACCATAGCAGTCCATTATATGGAGAAAAATGCTGAAATGTTTTCCTCAAAAAACATAATTTCTTTACAACTGAAGAAAGAAACACATGAACATCTTGGAGGACAAAGGGGTGAGTAAATTATATGTGAATCTTTCGTCTGGAAGTGGACTTTTCCTTTAGATCAGCTTTGGGTGTTTGCTGGTTTTAGCTGACCTACTCAGAGTGGTTTCCGAGTTTGATAAACCACCTTAAACCAGCTAAGACCAGCAAACCAGTTCAAGTCAGACAGTACAGAACTATAGTAAAACTTTGACAGGTTTCCAAAGCAATTTCTGTGTAACCATGGTTAATGTTATTGTAGCAAAGAGAATGTCAAAGACATCTACAGTATGAAAATAAATGGATCTGTGATAGCAAAAGCTGTAATTTTATCTTTCTTAATTACTTGCATCACTGATATTATAAAACTGTTTCTTACTCTCAGTATGTGTCTTGTTATACCGTGTGATTTCTTTACCAAATAACATTTTGAACCACACATTCGGCGACGGGGGATGCGATTTCAAAAGTAACACTAAAATCAACGGCCAGAAGCTACAATTAGCCTTAAGAAAACATTAATTTCATTGAGGGGAAGCGTGTGGATGCTGAGTAATTGTCTCAGTGGGTCTGACTGCTGTTATTGCGCTCCGTGTTCCTGCACCCCGGCACCTCTCTCTGTTTCACTTCCACATCACAGCTGGTGTCTGTTTCACACCTGTCTGAGCAATTAAAGCACGCACACATCTACCACACTATCTGAAAGAAGACGTAGCATTGACTTCTGTTGGCAAATTATAATGACTAGACGCTAACCCTGACCCCTGAACAAGGACGGATTGTCATGCACACTCTCTTCACACTGTAATAAAAACGTTATAGTATATTGTAAAATGCAGCTCATGGGACTAATTTAACAAAATTATGAAACTTTGACTAAAAACATTACAAATTTGGACCTTTTCTTCATACTACTGATTCTTGAGACATGGGACAAAACATCCAGCAATTGTAACTGCTATTAGATTTGAAAATGAAAATATTTTCAATTGTAAGTGTTAATTTAATAATAGGGTTTAATAGAATGTATTTCACACAATTTAATTGTATCATTATTATATCAAATCTGACACTTACTGTCTTCTCACTACATCTAAAACAGTGTGTCTACAAAGAAGGGTTCAATCATTCATAAGAAATAAAATAGATTAAAAAAAATGTCTTTTAATAATGAAAAAGCTTGTTTTATCAAAAGCAACACTTAATAATATCTCATATCAAAGCAAGGTTGTTTTTCAAGGACACGTGTGTTTCATAAGGTTTCAAAGTTGTGTCCCCACTTTGTCAACACTGTCAGACATTCATTAAAATGTAAAAAGATCAGGGAATATCAGGGGCAGCTGTCACTCTAACGGACCCCCTTGCCACATTCCACCTCTGCAGAGTACATCAAAGTTAGACAGACTCTGGTCATTTTTATAGTTTTAGAATATTTTAAATCCTAATGTTAATATTTCCTATGTCACAACCACGATATGTCAACACCATCTTCCAATCTCTGGGGAAATTATTTGAAAATTTTAATGATTTGAAATCATTTTATTCTCCTGTAACAGGTTCTTTTGGCATCTAGCATCAAAAGAGAAAACAAAATTGCTACTACATGAACTAAATTTGTTTTGTGAAAGAAATGCCAAATTTGTCAATGATGGAGTTGACATTCAACATTAAGTCATCATATTTTTGTGGTTTTCAAGTCATTTTTAATTACATGAAATATTTAATAGTGCATTTGATCATTAAAATGACTACAAATTCAGGTTTTCGTTACCACCATCAGATGAGTCAACTCTGCCAGGTCTATGTCACCTAAGTCAGATATACTGATAGTATTTTGATAATATTTCATATTGGTCTCATTTGAAAATGTAATCTGATGGGTAGCATGAGAATGTGTTTTGAAATGTTAAAAACATCTTGATTGCTTGATTGCAAAATAAGTGATGGCAAGGTAAAAAGCAAATTTTGATAAAAAAGAGAAAAGCTAGGAAGTTGAATAAAGGATAGCTCAGTTGCTTAGTACATAAGCTTAGTAAGATACAAAAAAGTAGTTTCATTGATAATTATGATACATTATCTTAAAATCATGCTTGAGAAGAACTCACCTACAGGCCATCCAAGATGTAGATGAGTTTGTTTCTTCATCAGATTTGGAGAAATGTAGCATTGCATCACTTGCTCACCAATGGATCCTCTGCAGTGAATGGTGCTGTCAGAATGAGAGTCCAAACAGCTGGTAAAAACATCACAATAATTCACAATTAATCCATACCACTCCAATCCATCAGTTAACGTCTTGTGAAGTGGAAAAAGTAAGTTTTTCAAAGTAGCAAATTCAACATTAAGATTTTTTAAACATTAAACCTTTGCTTTTGGACAAAAGAGTCTATAATATTGCTTTCTCCAGTAAAAAATGTCTCGCCTGAATCAGGTGAGAAATATGCACAGATTGAGATTTATAAGATAAACAGACACGTTTTCACTGGAGGAAGTGTTATTATAGATTATGGACTCTTATTTTACTCCAGTCTATATCAATTGACATCTTCAGAATCAGTAAAACTGCATGGAACATAAGATGGACTTTATTGCTAGAGAAAGCATGGATCATGGATTACGGACTTGTATTTTAGTCAGAAGCGACGGCTTATGGTTAAAACATCTAATAATGGATTTGTTTATTACAAACATGCAGTTTCTCACAATCGTTTTTATCAGCTGTTTGGACTCTAATTCTGACGGCCCCCATTCACTGCAGAGGATCATATAGCTCATTCAGAACATGTTTTAATATTGCAAAGGTAGCTAAAGTAAGTAAACCCACACACATATAAGCAAACATTAATATTCAGCATAGAGCCATTTGGCAAGTTGTATAAGTCCTAATTGTCCTTTTTATTTTAAATATTTTGGTCAAAACCAAATTTTAGTTTTATTTTTGCTCATTAGTGCAGTAATGAATTCTCTCAGTAACTGTCTTGTTCAAAGTTGCATGAAGATTTTGATTTCTCACACATTAATTGATGTCCAGCTCAAATGACTAACAGGAAGCCGAGATCATGATGTTCATTTTTATCCTTTGAAAACACATAAAAAGTTACTCACCTCCCATAAGTGGCTGTGATATCTCATTAAAGCTGATAGGCCTTTTTGCTCTTTATAATACCTGCGAGTTCAGGAGAGAAAAAGAGTTTTATAATGGCTGTATGAGAAGGTCTGGCGATATTGAGCAGGTCGTTTCGAGCCATTGCGCACGTTTTCACAGAGCCGCATGTTTCCATTAATCTGTCGTTAGAAAAATATCACCTCTCCACTATATCTCTTGAGCACATGGGGTTTTGCAGTCTGGTTGGGATGGTAATTTTTTTTAGAAGAAAGTATCAGACTATTTCACCTGTTTCTGAGAGGTTGCATTTCAAAATGAATCCAGATGGTTTAATTGGAAAAGTGAAGTTTGTTTGGGTGTCTAGTTTAAGTTTGATTGCTTGCTGAAGCAACCATCACTTTGGTGATTTTCTACATCATTTTCAAATTTTCTACATAAAATGTTGTAACTATGGAATATTGGCAAAAACTGAGGTTACCATGGTAATATTTTGTACCATACAAGAGAAACTGTACAGTAAGACAATAAACAGAATGGAAAAAAGAGAATGAAAGTGAGAGAAACAACATGTGAAACATGCGATATGTGTGGGCGAACGCGATTCATCATCTTTAATGCCTACAAGATCTATTTTTTTCCGCACTGATGACAGCAAATGTGTTTGGGAGGAGTGTCTAAGAAACCCCATCTGTCTTTATCATAACAAGATGACAATAAATACAACCACTGAGCAACACAGGAGAGTGAGAAAGGACAAGAAACTTTGTTTGCTTACAAATAAAAATCCAACTAGAACCTTAAAAAAAAAAAAAAAAAATGACATCAATCAACAAGCGGGTGATTTGATGAGTCATGCAACAAAGTTTAACCCTATAAAGCCAGCTATGTCTTATTTGCACAAATTTCTAAGGCCTCCAAATGATCAAAATAGTCCAAAATTTTGCTTGTATTTACGGGTAGTGATTTAAAAGCACCCCTAAGCCTACTGAATCAAATGATAGAAGTGTATCATCAATCAGTTGCATCTTTTCCATCACAATGTAGAAAAAGAACAAGACTGCATCTCTTCAAAGCAATGCAACAGTGCTATATAAACCTCTGCAGGTAAAGTTCGCCAATCTAATTTGATCTCATAGTGTTGAACTTAAAATGACACGGTTGCATAAGGGCTCCGTATTGGGCTCCTCTCCATCTATGAGAAAACAGAAAAGCAAGAAAACAGCATAAATGCTCTGGTGAACTGAAGTGGTCTTTTGAGTGCTCACGCTGTCACCTCGATGACAAGAGGAGCAATTCCCAGAATGGTGAATTAGGAGATCATCATCTCTGAATTTCTCCGGCTCAGTGGGCAGTCACTTGTGGTGTGTGAGGGGGTGTCGCTCCTTAATTACGCTGATAATAGGACTGTTTTTCACGCTGATCACGCTGAACGGCGAAATCCCTGGACTTTTGAATCAGAATCGTGTGGCGCCAGAGCGTGACAACGGTGCAAACTCAGAAACCCCACTCACACCCTCAGGGTTCAGTAGT